>JASSUY010029533.1:0-30579 GCA_032466535.1 Forpus xanthops
CAGGGCGACGGCCGAGCCGAGCCCGCCACCGGCGCTGCACCCGCGCGGGACACGAGAGCTCCGTTCCGCTTTGACTACGAGAGGTTCCGCCGCAGCCTCCGGCACCCGGTGCGGGGCGGGCGGCCCGGTGAGGACCCCGAGACCCGCGCCCGTAGGATGAAGATAAAGGAGGTGAGGAGCAGCCGCGGCCCCCTCCGCCGGCCGTCGCGTCCTCTCCACGTTGTCCCCGCTCTCCTCACACACCCCTCGGTTCGCCCTTTCTCCCTCCTTTTCCCAAGGAAGGCGGTGGGAATTGGGGAGGGTCTCTTTCCAAGGGCTGTCCCGCAGCGTGGCCCCGCACACGTGCCCCTCAGCATCTGTGCACATCTCCTCACTGGAGAGGAAAGGTCAGGACGGGCTGTGACTGGAATTTAAAGGGCTGAAATTAGGCAAAGGGAAATTTCATCTTGGTTATTAGGGGAAAAAATCGTGCTTGGCAGGAGGTGCCTGTGGTTGTGCAAGAGGCTGCCCTGGTGGCCGTGTAAACCCGGCTGAGCTGCTCTCTGATGAACGCTGTGCTGGTCCATGGGGATGGTGGGATGGGACCTGCTCCTGTGGCTGTCCCATAACCCGCTCCGGTGCTTGCTCTGGGTGGAGCTGGCTTGGGGCTTCTAACCCACTAACAGTGACCCACAGAGCCCAAGGAATGTCACCAGAGGGGAGGCACGGGGGTGGCGGTGGGGACAGGCTGGCCTGGTGCCTACAGCTCGTGCGTAAAAGCCTGGCACAAGCAATGCAGAGCGATCTGTGACCCAGTTAACGAAGAGCTATAGATTCTGTGTAGTATTTGATTGTGTTTGTCGTATCTTTTGCTATGATGGATAGCCAGCTTGGAGTGAATTCTGGTCTAGTAAGTGCTGCCAGTAAGTGAAATGCATGGATGTAATTAAGCAGAGTACAATATTCCTGGGTTTGCTGTCTCACAGAGGTGTAGGCATTCACCATAGTTGCTGCCCCAGGCTGAACAGTGAAGGAAGTCACAGAGTAACATGCTGAGGGCTTTCATCCACCATACCCTGCATTTTAAAACCAGGGGCTTTTTGAAGCTCCCCTCCTGATATCTCTGCCAGTCATTAAAACAAAGGCTGTGCCGCTGGTAGAATTCCAACTCCTCTGCCAGACAGGCAGACACAACACCCCCAAGGTGCTGGGTTTCTGTATGATCCCAAGCGTGATTGAGCCACCCTGTCCTGCATCCTGGCTGCAGGGTATTCAGAATATTCCAGTTCCCAGCCCTTATGTTCTTGGAGTTGTGGAGTGTGTGCTTGAATATGCTGTGGATTCCCACTGTCAAGGTATGCTGGGGTAACACAGCATACCCGTGAATAACCCAGCTTCTACTCTGTGCAAACAAATCGAATTGGAAATCGCATTTCTGAAAGCTAGTGGCATACAGTGCTTTATTTGTAGTTAATTAGTTTTGAAATATAGGATTATTCCAAGTTGTGTGGATTCAGCCCCATCTGTTTATAACAGCCATAATCAGTGCCGGGGAGCAGAGTTAGATTTTTTCAAGGATGAGAATCCATAAGTACTGGTTTTATGCTGACAGCTAATTACTCTTCAAACAGAGCCCTTATTCCTTAAAAGTGCCTGTGCTTCTATTTATGCAGAGCAAGAGAGAGACACAAATGCCGTGCTGAGATGGGAGCCTGAATGCGCGCAAGGGACGCAAGGTGCAGCTTGTGGGAGGGATAAGGTGTGTCCTTTCTTCATGACTCAAAAAGACATGAAGGGAACAAACCAAGGGAGGCTGGAAGACAAACGTTGTATGAAAAGAAACAGATGGATAGGAAAAAAACACCGAGGAAGACATAAGTCATGGTACAGCATTTGGGTTTAGCAGAGATTCCTCACGTGATGTGAGAGACATCAGCAGGGGCAGGCAGTGGGTTTGCTGCTCTTGGAAGGTGGTGTGTGCAGGAGCTTTTCTCTCCTTCTGGAGCTCTAAGCCCTCAAATTGGATAAAATGTGTTCCAGACCAGCCTGGTCCTTAAAGCTTTGGGTTCCTGCTCATCAATCCTTTAGGCCGTTCTTGCAGGTCAGCACCTCTGTAACAGGGAAGATGCATAGCGTTAGCATTTGTTTTCCCCCATCTGTCTGCCAGAGCCCAGATGAAAGCCAGGAGAAAGAACTGGTGCAGGATCAAAGGCTAGGGCTGATGTGTGACCTGGAGACTTGGAACTTTCTGTCTTCTCATAGGACCCTTCCATCTGAGCAGGCGTCTGCTCTTTCCCACCCAGCCTCTAAGCTGCTTGATGCTTCAAGCAGAGAGTTTATCATTGGTTTCTTGGCTGTTATGTGTGGAAAGGGTGGGCTTATGTCCTGTTAGACATTCTCTGCTTAGAAGACAGTGCTGCCCAGAGTAGGAAACCCACCGCTGTGGTGTCTCCCACTTTACTGCTGTTTGGGAGCACTCTGAGCAGTGCTGGGCCATCAGAGCTGTTTGCAGATGGGTCTGGCTGAGGGGTATCTGCCTTGCCTGCCATGTGCTTTGAGTGCTGTGTTTCCTACTAATGCAGCAAGGAAGTGAGGTGGATTAGCATGTTGAAATGACTCCTAGAAGCCTGCTAAAAGGTGTAAGTGCTGCAGTGAGCTGAGCTGTTGTGTGCATGCAGGTATACTGCCTTGTGCTGGTGGGTAACTTAGCAGAGTGGCTGACCGCTTAGGTTTGACTTGCCTTTTTAAGGCAATTCCAGAGTCAATAAGCAGTTGTTTTGCTGAGAAGGAAAGATGAGATTCCATGTACTGCACAGGCTGCTCGCTGCAAAAGGTCGTTGGTCACCTGGAGAATTGCCTGGGATGTGCTGCTCCGTGTTCCTGTGGGCAGCAGAGTGTTGGCTGCACGCTGACCTTTCAAAGGACGCTGCAATGAAACCAGATGACAGTCTCCCTGTGCTGCAGGTTGGGAAATGTAAAAGGGCCTGGGATTATTCATCCCTTCAACTGACTTCGGAGACACCTTTCAGTTGCACAGTTGATCAGTGAGGTTTGGCTTTGGGAATAGCTGATTTTTTTACACGTGCCAAACAGTAAGCACTGATGTTCAAGAACGGATAAAAAGAGAAGGGACTGTGGGCAGAAAGTGGCTGCAGAAATGCCACAGTGGGATTCCAGAGTTATTTGCTCTCAACAATTTCCAGATCAGATTGGCTCAGTGAAAAGTCAAAATGATTTCTCCTCCGAGTGCCACTGCTGCAAACTCAGCCTCAGAGCTGGGAAAATCCGACTGTTTCCTGCCTTTTGCATCACAATCAGTAAAAAAGGGGTTGCTGTTGGAGCTGACCGTTTCACTGATGATGGGTGAAGCAGAACAGAGTGCTCCGTGCTGTGCTGTGGCTCTGTTGGCTTCATGGCTCTCACAGGTAGGGAAGTGGTGGGGAGAGGGAACAGCAGTTCCCTAAAGTGTTTTTACACCAGCTCTGTTAATGCCATTCAGTGCTTAAGGACAGCCACTGTAACAAGCTGCACCAGAAAGTGTTCATCATTGGAATGAAGCTAGTGATCTGTCTTCTGGTCATGAGATGGTGGGGAAATGGGAACAGTGAAAGACATTTACTTTTTCTTTGGGTGCAAAAAGCAAGTTTCCTTGCCCAATATCTGAGAATACCCAGTACCTGATGGTGTCCTTTGTGCCTTTCAAATAAGGGAATATGTCAAAATCAGGCAGGCTCTTAGTCCTCTGCTGGAATTGTACCCTTGGGTTTGACACATGCATTCATTTCCTCCAGACGAGTAATGCTGAAGCCTACTCATTTTACAGTATGGTTCTCTTCATCCTGGCTTTTCTCCTGTCTCCACCTTCCTCTCCCTCTCCTTGCTGTCTTCTGGCCTCTTTTAACACAGCTCTAAAGATGGATTGGTTTTGAAGCTCAGGCCCCAGAGGGAAGAAGTCCATCAGAGGCTGTGTACACAGCTCCCCTGCATCACTCTCCAGATCAGCAGCTCCTGTTGAGGTAGATCAGTCTTCCCAACACAAACATATTGAGAGTTTGTCAGGAAAAGATAATTGGCAAGAAACAGGACTGTTACCGGGAGCTCTGCTTTTCCGGGCAGTTTCTTGGTGTTGGCTGCTGTTCCCATTGTGTGGTTTCACAGCCCTGAGCTGCCATCCGGGAGCGAGCTCCTGGTTTTGGGAAGCTCTGCTTGCTCTCCTGAGTGTGAGCCACAGCCCTGGTTGGGGAAGCTCCTGGGGGAGTGGGGCTGAGGAGAGCTCGCAGGTGAGTTTCGAGTGGCCTGTTTGCACACCCCTGTGAATCACGGTATTGGTTGTCCTGAGCCATCTCCTACCTGAAGCCAGCAGGAAAAAGATTTCAGACCTCTCTCTTTCCCTGCACTGTGCTGCTGTATTCTTGGAGAAAAAGCCTTTTCTGTCCTTAACCTGGGGCCGTCCCTCAGTGCCTTCTGTCTGTGGGTAACACCGCAGCACCTCCCCATACACACCTTTCTCACTCAGATCCATGGAAAACTTTTCCCTGAGCATTTCTCTTCACTTCAAGGCCCTGGCTGTCTCCAGGCTTGCTGGAATTTTCCTCTTCTCCATCTTTCTTCTGCACTTATTTGCTGAACGTGTGTTAAAGGGTTCTCTATACTGCACATCTCTCAGGCCGTGCATCCAGTGTGGTTTTTGCTTCCCCAGGCTCCGGTGGATTCATGCAACCAAAGCTTAGACCTCACCTGTCTCAGACTCTTTTGGCTGTAGAGCATGCAGGTAACTGACTAAAAACCTATTTGTCCTATTGGCATGATGCACGAGTATAGGAAATAGTTCCCCTGCTGTGATCCGTGCTGCAGCACTGTTTGCCTTAGGGGTGCCAATGGCACCTTAGTGCATTTGGGAATTTGGGAGTACTGTGAAGACGTTTGTTCTTACCTACAAAATGCTGCAGAAAAGCACTTGTTCCACAACAGCTGAGCTTGGTGCAAGGCTGGTTTATGAACTACCACTCAAGAGACAAATGCACTATCCACACACAACAAGCTGGTTGCAGTGTGAGCCTCTCCAGGCAGGTTACAGGTAATGTCTGGCTGTGTGTGTTGAGGGTGAGGAAATGAGCTTCCAGGACACACACGTGTTACGAAGAAGGATTTACACCTTGGTGAATGCACAACAGCGCTTTGAAAGTTCTCAGCTATAAAGGCAAGGGGTTTGGGCAGCAGGGCTGGAGCCTGGGTACCATCCTGTACCCTGGGGGGCAAGACTAGATGTGGCTATGTCTGAAACAGGGGATGCATAGCTGTGGGGGTGCATGAGATGAGGTACCCCACTACTTGGACCACTACTAGTATGAGCCAAGCTCCCATCACCCTTCAGGCATCAGGCTGGGGACTGTGTATGTGCAGTTGTGCAAATATTTACTGCAAAGCAGTTGCCTGGGTTAAGATTCCATCTTTCCAGCCAAAATATTTATAGACTCCTGATTAACTTTTTAATCAACAATTAAATCTGCCCCTTAATAGAGAAAGATTTTTGTGTCGAATGTGCTTTCATTTGGATCCGTATGCAGGGTTTTACCAGATGATGTTAATCAGTCATGTTTGGTTTACTCTATCAGCCTATTATTGTTTAGCTTGTTTATCGTCTTGGTTTGATGTTTTTCAGTACTTAAAGCAATTCAGATTTTAGATGGGAGGCAGCAGAGGGGGAAAGGAGGATGTATCTTGGCTCAGTCTGTCATTGAGTTCTGATTATGAGACTCAGATGAGGCTGCCAGAAAGGGAAAGAAGGAAACAGCATTCACCTCATTGGTGGGGAGTCTTGTGCTTGGAGCATTCTGATTTTTAAACATTCCCCAAAAAAGTACTTTTCCATGAATGCTGTGACTGGATTTGGCACGAGGAATGAGCACGCTGCACGACTGCTGTCTGTACTGCCTATCCCCCTGGTGCTTCAGGTCATCATATGACACAGTGCTCTGGAAGAGCTCCAGAGAGGCTGTCACCAGCAGTGGTGTCAGCCAGCCGTGCTTAATGTGAGTGGATTGTGCGTGATGGACCCAAACCACTGTAGGACACAGCACAGTGGGAACACTGAAGGGCTGGATAATGAACATCCTCTGTTGATGGCATGGGGATGTTTCTTGTTTGTACTCATATTAGAGGCAGCAGAGCACCTACTGTTAATCAGAACAGGACACATGGTCCCAGGTTCTGTTCCTGATGGCAGATTCATTGAGTCACTCTATGGATCCAGTTTGCACCTCTGTAAAATGGACGCAGGGGTCTTTTTATCCCTAATCTAGCAAACTGATACGTGGCAAAACTGTTTCAGGCACTTGAGCATTCCCTGGGAGTACACTGGAGCGTAAGTAATGACTAGAGATTGTACTCAACTGAAGTGACTTCAGTGCTGCTCTTTTGCATCTGCTTATCTTGACAGCGAAGATGCAGAGTCCCGTGTGTGTATGTCTGCTGTGTGCTAAAATCAAAGGTGAGATCTCCAAGGTGTTTGAAAAGGGAAGGTGTGAGGTGTGCTCCTGAGACCGACTTCTTCCCTCGGCACAAAGGTAATGGAGCCTGGCTTAGGCTGACCATAGTCCTGTGTGCTGAAACCTGCTATGCCCTTAGGTCTCCCTCATGCAGGTTGTGGCTTTCCCCTTCCTTGTGTCTGTAGTTCCTTCTGTGTCACCCACCCCTGCCCAGTGGTGTCTTGGTCTTCCCAGTGTCTGTGTGGGCCAGAGGTGATGATCCAGCTCTGGGTGCTGGTACCCACAGCTGCCTGCAGCAGCCTGTGCTGCTCACCTGCCTTCCATGGGGTACCCTGTGGGTTCCCCCCCAGCCTGGGGGCTGTTTGCACTGAACTCCGTTGTGTTTGTGACCTTTACCCTCTGTCAAACCCCATGGAAGTTACCCAGCTCAGAGGTTACTGAGGAGGAGAGGCAGGCGACAGCGGAGCACAAAACAGTTCTCAGGCTTCTCTGAGCTAATTGTTGTTATGGTCCTGATTGAGTGGGAGCCAGGAACTCATTAGTTCTGATCTGGCTTCCAACAATTCTATAGCATGGCCATAGAACTGTTGTTATATTCCTCTCCTGATGTATTAGAGGGTAGAGCAATATCCTAGGAGGAAGACTGCAGAGAATAATAAATGCAAGAGATTAAGAAATTCTGCAGCATCTCATCGTGCCAACAGCACTCACACAGGATGGTGATATACAATGAAGTTATACATTCAGTACATCCTAGAGAGCGTCTCTTCTCTGAGAGCTGGTACTTGCTTCAGAGGATGTGTGACACAGCTCCCACTGATTTATGGAGCTGGATGGCTTGGAGAGGCTGTGCTGAGAATTGGAGCTGTGTTAGTAACGTCCGAGCAAGCCGTGCGTAAACCAGGCTGCTTGCTCTAATTGTGTTAACATGATTTCCCTGGGCACGAAAGAAAGTGCATAACCGTGTTCTTCGCAAAGTAACGAAGGTAATTATAATGTAATCACATTTCATCTGTCCTGAAACCCTCGTGCTGTCTGGGTTAGCCAGCCCAGCTCATGAATAACAGAATTCCAGTGGAAATGGGTTGTTTCTGCCTCTTCCTCCATCTGAGCCTCTGTTTTAATCCAGAGCTGCCTAGGAAGGAGCTACATTTATGTTGGTAGCACAGCATTGTGCTGGATGAACCCAGACCAGCCGTTGGCTGATTCTTGGTGCTGTTTTGACTTTCTTGAAGGCCTTGCTGCGGTAATGAGACCACATTTAGGTTTCTGCCATAGTTGTATTGGATTATCTATCAGACGTTTGCTCTGCGTGTCAGTTGCCCTCCAACAAGCAGAAGGTTGTTGCTGTTGGGTGTGGATCTGCCCGCTCTCATCCGTGGCTGCACAGTACAACAGTTCAAGTGATGGAGCTGTGCGGGCAGGTCCCTGGCTGCGGTAGGTGAGCAGTAGGCAGTTGTCTCCTCTGCAGGGGCTTTCATTTCTGGGTTTCGGAGGCTTCAGATAAAAGTTTGAGTGGAATATTAGGATGAAATTTGGTAAATGGAACAGTGGGAACTTGTTCCTTAGGTCTTGAAGCACAGGCAGAGCAGTACTGTTGACAGGAACATCGAGTTTCTGACCTGGGAGGTGCCTTCTGTCTCTGATTTTGATGAATCCTTACAGTTCTTATCTTTAGTTTATTACTCAGATCCCTGAACTTGCCATTTCTTGCTTTATTCTTTCAGTAGTTCATTAATCATTGTTGTATGATGACTGTCTAGTGCAGTGCTGGAGCGAGGCTCCTGTGATGGGAGGTCAGGCTAAATGAAAGAGAGCCCCTTTCCTCCTGCAGCTCAGTTCTAACGTTGTTCCAACATCACTCCACCAACCTCGGTTATATTAAAGATGCAGTATCTGCAGCCTGATTTGTATGATTTATTGTTGGCTGTGGGACTCTTGGAAGAGTTTGTCAGCCTCTGGCTAATAAATTTGTTAACTGTGGTCCAAGAATTTCTTGTCACACTTCTGTAAGGTGACAACTCTGACTTCAGGCTCCAGGAGGGCTGTGAAGATTTTTGTGTCTGTTATTAGCTATTGCCTTTGATAAATGATTGGACTAATCTCTGCTGACTCCTTAATGCTTGAGAATTGCTCTGTTCCTGGCTTCAGGAGCTCACATCACCAGTAACTTGAAACGGGAGAGGAGGCCAAGGACAGCGATGCTCTGGTCTGCCCCTCGGAGCAAAGTCTGCAAAGACAGATGGGGAGCAGGTGAACCAGCAAGAAAGCATTAAACTAAACTCATCCTCCCACATCTCTCCTGTTAAGCCATCCAAGTGTGCGATAAAGCACGAGGTGTGCTGCCAGTCCTTGACTTCCCTCTTTTTGCCTGTTCCAGCGTTTGGATGGAGACAAAAACAGTTTCCAAACACGTTGAAAAAGAAAGAGAAATGTCCCCTCACTCCCCCCCTCCACCCCTGCAGTCTGTCCATTTTGGGTTAGTTATCACTGCAGCTTCTTTTAGAGCATCCCCTTGGGCACTGGCTTTCCAGACATGAGACTTCTGTGCAGATGGTACCTTTAGGGAAGGAGAAAATCACTTACCTTGTCATAATGCAGGTCTGGAGAGCCAGTCCTGCTTAGTGTTGGTGTTTCCACTCACCTTCCCTTTTAGTGTACGGTATGATGGTGAGGAGCTGATGGATTCTGGTTCGGATGTTTGACTGATGGATGTGCATAACTGACCTGGAAGGCTGGTTGCTTTTAAAGAGAATTTGTAGTCTGTGTGCAATTAGGGATTCACTGTGAAGGCTGCGCTGTACATGCTTGAAGGGACATAGTTGAAATGTAAGAGCCCTAAGGCAGCCTGTAGGTATGTCACAGTGCCCAAAGTCTTGAGAGATGGGGGAATTTTCTGCCTGATTTGTCCTGCAGGCTCTAAGCTCGGGAGGGGGACTCAGAGGTGACATTTGAAGAAGCACAGTTACGAGGTAGGTAATTTTTTCCAGTTCCTTCCCTCCAAGCATCCTGGAATGAAACAGGAGTCACTAAGAAAAGCCATTGCCAGAGTGTCCCACCTGGAGGTGACTTGGAAAACCCTAATGATGGTGTCACGCACAGTGTGTTGCTCGCTGTCAGGCGGACGCATCCTGCATTGTGTTTCCAGCCTGGCCGTAGCTGTGGAGTTGTGTGTTTGACAGACATCTGCTATGCAACTGTGTCTGCAAAAGTTATCTTGGGAGGTGAACCATTGCTCTAGGACGTAAGGTGATGATCTGTGACATAGCAGTAGTGTTGGGGGAGATGACTGCATGAGATGCTTCTTTGTGCGTTGAAGTTGGTATAGATGCGTTTGGATATATGGTACCTGCACTTCCAAAGTGCAGCACATACAGTAATCACTGAAACTAGAGTCACATACAGCACGGTATGATGCAGTTCATGGGTATATTTTAATACTTCTATGTGTCTGATATTCTAATATTAGACCATTACTATTTAGTATTCCAGTATTTTACAAAAGAAATTTGTTTCCCATCTCCTGCTGTTACTTGAACACATTCTGATGCCTTCTACTTTGAAATCACTTTTAAGTGCTACAAATACATCCTCACAACTTAAATCTCCAGTTTGGAAATCTGAATGTGTGGAAGCAGTCAATGAGAGCTGAGGTCAAATTGTGCAGAGCATCAGCCTCCCCCTTAAGGACCTTAAATTGCTTTCCCGATTTCTTCATACTCACAGATGTTGCTGAAATTACTGCTTTTGCCTTCGTTCTGTGGTAATAACAAGAGAGATGGGAATGATTCCTGTGCTCATCTCTCTGGAAGCGTCCTCTCCAGTTTTTGATGCCTCCTGTATCTTGCTATTTCCTTTTGATGCTGGCACAACATCTTCACAGGCTATGGTGAGATTTGCTATTTGACAGTAACCCGAATGGTTTTTGCAGGATGCTGAATTACCTTTTGAGTGTCAATCTATGAGAGAAACCATCTCTAACGTTTAACGGGGTCTTAACAAGGGGTGATGGGTTCAAACTGAAACAAGGGAAGCTCAGGTTAGATATAAAGAGGTTCTTTAGTGTGAGGGTGCTGAGGTGCTGGCACAGGGTGCCCAAAGAAGTGATGAATGCTCCATCCCTGGCAGTGTTCAAGGCCAGGTTGGACAGAGCCTTGGGCACCATAGTCAAGTGTGAGGGTTGGATGATCTTAAGATCCCTTCCAACTAAAACCATTCTATGATAAGAAGCTTCATGGGTTTATTGCTGCTTTGTTTTGCAGTGTCAGCTCAGCCGTGCTCTGGGATATTGTATGATCAATTCCAGAGGCTGACAGCATTGGGGTGGCCGGGAGCACAAATCCCTTCTCTTTCGATTGGAATTTCCCACGAGCTCTGATTCTGGGAAGCAAAGGAGATGAGGCTCCAGCTCCTCTCATCACTCTACTAAATCACGCCGTGCCTTGGTTGGGACTTGCAGATTTGCTCTCAGACCCGCTGCCGTCCTCTGGCATCTCATTAAGAAACTAACTGCAAAATCAACTGCTCTTGCTGACATGTTTCCTGATTTAGATGCAGCTGGATCCAGCTGGGTTTTAATGCCTCAGACAGCCCCATCAAAGGATTATTATTTTTTCCCCTCTTGACACAGTTAAATCTGGTTGCATTAGGAATTTAATTAGGAGTTAGTTTAATTGTGTTTTGAGCTGTTCTTTCTCGCATTCAGCTTCCCTAGCAGGGACTGTGACTCAGGAGGACTCTTGGGTTCTCTTTGTGTCCTTGTCACTACCACTGACGACCTTGGACTCTGTGCTGGGTTTCTTCGGTTCCCCCAGTGTTCAGGCTTCTGGTCCTGCTTTTCTCCTGGCTGTGGTGGGAGGGAGGGATGCTCCCCCTGCACATCTGAGCTGTGTTCCACACTGCTGCACCCGCTGCCTGGGAGCAGAACCCGAAGCTCTCCTTTATTGCAGCTGCTGGAAGGAGCCCTGTGGCTGTCTGATGGAGGGGGATTTCTGCCGACTTCATACTGAATTCCTCCTTTGCTTGCAGTGCTGGAGCCCAGTTTGCTGTGCCATGGTCTGCTGTGTCTTTGGCTGTTGTGCAGGCGGGAGTGAGCCGATGTGATAAAAACCACCCGTGCAAGTTGGGAAACAAGCTGCCAAGGCTTTGCCAGACACAGCTGAAGCAAAGCCCCACTCACCCGCTGCTTGAATTACTCGGTTATATTTGCTTACAGATGAAGCGACGTGTAGCAAGTAATTGCCAGTGTCTATCGCCCATCTAACACTGAACAATCAGCTGCTGTATTTGCAAGCAGTTGGCTGCCATGCTTTGAAAATTGGGTTTAGGATCTCTTGCAGGAGCTGGAGCCCATGGGAGGAGCTGTGTGCTCAGGCTGGTGCTTGGGCTAGGGAGCACCAGCCTTTATCTTGTGCTTAAGGAACAAGTGAGTACAACAGTGGCAAAGGCATCTGTCAGAGAGCTGAGGCTCTCCTGAGCTTTGAGCATCATTCCAAAGGGTGTATGTGCACAAATCTGCTTTGGAAGAGGTGGGTTTGCAACAGGAACCAGTCCTGTGTTATCTGGGGGCTGAACAACTTGGTACAGCGTGTGTAACCCCAGTGTCCCTCACACACATCACCTCTTACACCCGAGGGTGTATGGGAAGGGCAGGAGTGGGGAGCAGAGGGCAAATACCCATCCTGTTGGGAGTCGATGTGATTTTCTTCGCGTGGTTTTGCCATTGGGTACAAACAGCCTCAGGTTTCATGTGCAGTCACCCCTTTGCCATCAGCTCAATCAACATGATCACGCTGGATTGACACTGACATGTGACTCTCAGGAGTTACCAGTTGTTTGAAAGGCACGGATGAAACCATCTGTAATTCACTTTGGTTTATTCCAAGGCAGAAGCTAACATTGATGCTATAAACCAGGCGGGTTACACAGCATGTCTCTAAATTGCTCAAGTTCCTGTTGGGATCTATTGGATTTACTGTAATCTTTAATTATAAAAGGTAATTACTTCCAAATGGATTATCAGTGTTGGTGTCCGTTCCCAAGGGTTGCTTGGTAACGTCTCTCATGTGCTCAAGCACTGTGTTTTGTGAGGAACAGGCTTGGAAACTCGGCAGGGAAAAGCCATTGAGTGGATATTAATGTTGCCTAAATGGAACCTTTCCATCACCTGGAGTTAACACGCAGCCTTTTTGTTCTTATTTTGCTGTTATGTAAAAACCTTTCTGAAGACAATGTCTCAAAGAAGAGGCCTGAGAAGTTATTCAGTTTCCTATTAAATTCTAGTGTTGTATAACCTTCTGGCCATGCTGTTTGTATGGAGATGTGTATATGTATATATATATATCCATATGCTAATATTAAAGCAGCAGCAGATAATAAGCATGGTGCTGTTCCATTACCTTTCCCACAGTCAATCCTGAATTATACAAGTTTATGCAAGTCTGATTAGAACAAAATACCATCCGTCATTCCCAATAGGAATGGCTCATCCCGAGGTGTTCGGGCAGGCATTTATTCTGTCTGTGAGGATGACAGTTGGCTCCTCTTTTTCTCTGCACCTGGCAGATCATTTTTATACAGCTGGGGAAAATGGCATTGCATTGCAGGTTAAAACTCCGGGCTAGACAAGGGCTGGTTTGGAGTAGCAAGAAGGTTAGAGACGGAAAAGAACAGGGCCTAAAATTGGAAGTAATGACAAGGCATCTTCCTCCTGCTGAGAAAGGGAGAGAAACCTCTCTGGTAATTTGAGGTGGGAATGACCAAGTAAGAAATACAATTGGGAAAGAAATAACTTCAAATGACACTCACCGCCCCTTTTCACTTGGAAAAAGGCCCCAAACCAACAACAAACCCCCTGGAAATTTCTGAGCTAGCCTAATAGCTTAATGTTTGAAGGGCAGTTCAAGAAAAGAGATTAAAGAGCCACAAAAGTGGTTACCTTGTGAAAATAATGGCTTTGTGTAATGTTCCTTGGAAGAACATGGAAAGGGCTGGTTGGTGGCTATATTTAGGTTTCATCCTTTAAGCATTTGCTAATTATCCCAGCCGAGATGGACAAAGCAAATCAAATAGCTGTGTGGGAATGCTCTGCCTTTGAAACCTTCCTGCCAGCAAAAGGAGGGCAAGGGAGGGAGATTTGGTCCTTTCCCTTCTCATCTCCGTGCTTCGCAAGTACAGAACACCAGGGACTGTCAGTGGTTCACTTATTACGTGGTAAAGAGCATCACATTTGTACAGCTCTTCACTTCCTTGGTCAAGTTTTTCTCCTGAGCCCTGGTTCTTCACATCCGGGGATTTGCTCTATGAATTCTTCCCCACTGCCTTTCCTTTCTGGTTTTCCCATAACCTCAGGTTCACTGAAAATCAGGGACAGTGCTTTTATGGACTGGGCCTGGAGTGGTGACTTTCAGTGTGAAATGTGCCAAATCTCATCTCAGAAAACGTAAGGGTTCTTGCTAAGGCATGTCAACAGCAAATGGAAATGGGAGAACGGGCAAAGCTGCAGTGTGCTCATTAGGATGGAGAGGTTCGAGGTGTCAGTAAAAAGCATTAAATACTTGTATGATTTCCTGCAGTCTGTGGACACAAGCATTTTGTGTCTGGCCCAGTGTTTTAAAGGAGAATACTTAAAAGCTGATTTCCAAATGATGGTATTTCCATAGATTACAAAGAAAAGCACTGGAAGTAATTTTAACCTTGTTCTACACTGGGTATGTGCAATCTCAATGCTGCAGTGTCACGACCCTGCAAAGACATAGTCAAAGACCCCGAAGCAGCAAAGAGCTTGGTGCAGGACACTGCCCTCAGTGCCTGCAGGATGCAGCCCCTATGGCATACCTGGGGGCTTGTGAGCGATGTCTCTGCTGGGCTTGGCTGGAGCAAAGAAAGAAAAGGTAATGGCCTGAATGATCCAAGTGGCGGAATTCAGTTTAGCTCCTTGCAGTTGATTTAACAGGTAATCATCTGGCTGGGAGCTGAAACGTCTGAGAGCAAAAACTCACTCTCAGGTTAGAGAAAAGAACCACCCTGACAAGCTCCATTATAAATTGGGCGGACTGTGCTATAGATCAGCTGAAAGCCAGGGTGAGTCAAGTCTCAGGGCCAAATAGATGATTGTCTATCAGATGGCACACGGGTAAGAACAAAAGCAAAAATTATGGCTCTTATTTCCATAATTTTGGTGGTTCTGGTGCCGTTTTTCAAGTCTAAACGGGCATAATGTTAATGCTGATCTCTCATGACTATAATGACATAAAATACTCACTTCTAAACCTTGGCATCTCGTCGCAAAGCTGACTTGAGCACCCCACTATGCAGTTTCGCACCTCTCAGCTCCATCCCCTTCTCTTTCAGCATGGCATTTGGAACCTCTCTCAAAGCTTCTGAAAGCTCCATCTCAGTCCTCCCTACAGTATATAAATGTGGAGTCCCCGCTTTTAGAAACTTGATGAATCTCTGTAGTGGTTTGGAAGTGGAAGTGCTAAATTAGGATTGAAAAGACAGCTGCAGAAAGCCAGAATGATGCAGATGCTTTTGGCTTCTAAACTTTTCTAGTTGCTTCTTTTGGACCCATCATTAGAGGGAGGAAGGCTTGGGAAACGGGAGGGTACCACATTATGCATCCGGCCTCCCAAACACACGGGGTTTGAAAGCAGTGAGCAAAATCCTGCTCATGTATAGGAAACCTGTGAGTTTGATGAGGCAGAACCTCATCCATCCTCTGCCTGATGATCAGTGCATAAGGGGAGTTTTGGCCACTGCAGCCAGCACAGCCCAAGAAATCGTTTTGTAGTGGAACTTTTGCAGCACTGTGACCAATGCAGCTGACATGCTTCAATAGGCAAAGAATAAATGTATTAATTCAAAGCACAAGAAAAGGTAATGGCCTAAATGATGAAAGTGACAGTGAGTCACTCCAGGGACTCTGCAGCAGCCTCACACAGCTCCTTGTGCCAGGAGGCAGCAGGAGAGGAGGGAATAGCCCTGGTAGGATCTAAGTGGCTGTTAGAGGAAACCTGGGGTAGTTTTTTGCCTGTGATGGAGGTGTCAGAGAGCTGATCCCGGAGAGCCACGGATGGGGCAGAGGGGCCTGAGTCTGATGTGTGCTCCGGAGAGGAAACTTCAGCCCTGCTGGAATGGCGCAGTTGAAGTTGAGGGAAGGAACTAGATTTCATACTCAGCTTAAAATGAGGCTGAGTCAGAAAGACAACATCAGGAGTTTTATGCAGCAAAATAAAGTCATTTCCACATCCTGGCCATGTCTGTGTGCCAGGAGGGTGGGTCCTCCTTCCTCAGCTCTGATTTAGGAGAGAAATAAGGCAGATAGATTGCCTGGCTGTTTCCTTGCCAGGGCACGAGCCCTATCACTCACTGTGGGAAAGCTGTCGTTATAGGAACACCACCTTTCCAGCAGTGAGCTTCAGGACCGAGCTCTGAGACATAAAACCATTCACTCAGTACCATCAGAGAGGGTGCGGAGTTCTCGCAGAGATTCCCTCTTAGATTAATGAAGAATGAGAACTTCCTACTTACAATAACGCTGCCACCGACCCCCCCATCAAGTCAGATGATGGAGCTGTGGTTGATGGATTCTCCCCCCTCCCTGCCTGGCCATGATTTATCGCTCCAAGTGACTCCTTCATGCAGGTTGGCTCTGTTTGTCCAACATTCCTTCTCTTGGTGCTGTTGGAGCCGAATGTTATCAATCAATTCAGCAAACGTTTATCCTCGGCCATGTGAGCGCCTCTGTGAAACTTTACTTTGGAAGCTTTATGTTTGAAAAGGGGGGGAGGATCTGGTGGGGTGTGTGCTAATGAAGAGATTGCTAGAGGCTTGGGTTTGTGAAACACTCAGCTGGAGGGAAGGACAACAGTAAGAGCTGAAATGACGCTAGCAGTTTCAGAGCAAAGAAACCTACATATTCTGGTCCTGAAATAGAGCAGTAAATGCTGTTGCAGGCACAGACAGGGGCACTCCGTAGAAGAATGAGTTGTTTTAAACTGTCATTTTCTCTCAAATGTCTTGTTTGAGGAAAGCAGTTTTGATGTCTCTTCTCTCTGTTGGATGGCATGGAGGATATTGTCAATGCTCTGAAGCAGCCTTCTTCCCCTTTGTTATCTCTCTGCTGGGGACTGAATCAAAGAAGGTGCAGGTCACTGCGATTGCTTGGAGTCAGGCTGTGTGAGTTCTAAAAGGCGGCTTTGTTTGAGGTGCTCCTCAGAAGCTGACAAGTCCCAGGCTCTCCTGCCGAGCAGAGGGTGCTTGTAGGTTCAACTTTTCCTACCAGTGGAGCCAAAGGGGCAGGAGAACAGAGAAAGCCACGCTGGGCTCTGGGGTTGTGTGTGTTGGAACTTGCACAAAGACACTGCCTGGCAGTCCTCAGACAAAGGTCAGTGTGCTGAGCTCGGGCAGGACAGTTCAGATGTCCCCAAAGGAATTGTTTGAGTTGGAAGGGGTTTCTCAACGCTCACCCAACCCATGTGCAGGACTCGCTTAAGAAAGCACTTTTGCATTTTCATAGGGAGATGTCATGGGTCTCCCCTTTCTCCTTTAGGAACGGATTCTGTGAATTCATAGAAAGAAAACTTCAGTGCAGTCCTTAAAGACCAATTTCTCCTTTGCTCACCACTGCATTAAGTGCATCGTCTTCCTTTGTGGTGCTGACATGTGGCTGCTGTGAGGTGGGCACCTGGGGAGTGCGTTTGCGGTTTGATCAAGGTTGATTTTTGCTATGATAAAGAAACGAGAAAAGCAAGGAGGTAAAGTCCCTGTAACTGAGGATGCCTCAGCTTTGGCCTTAGGTTTTTAGACCATTTTAGTTCCCATCCTGTGTAACCTGCTGTAGGTGGCCCTGCCTTGGGATGTGGGTCAGACTCGATGATTTCCAGAGGTCCCTTCCAACCCCAGCGAGTCTGTGGTTCTGAAATACTGCATGGAAAAGGTCAGGAATTCCAAAGTGGGACATCTTTCTAACACTTGGTTTGCACAGGGCTCCCATGGTGCTGGGAATTGTGGTGCTGCAGAAGTGCACCAGTCCCAGGTTCTGCCCAGGCCGAGTCTGAGACTCCAGCGAACCACTGAGTGCAGCCCCATGATCGGTGCGATTCGAGTTTCTATAGTGAGTTGGTTGTTGGGTTCTGCAGTGAATGGGAAACTGATGCTCATTCCCAGGAAGCTCACAGGTCTGTTAAGCACTTCCACTCCATTTGTCTCTTTGCAGATGATGAAATTCGCTTGGGATAACTACAAACTCTATGCACTCGGGAAAAACGAACTGCGACCGCTGACCAAGAACGGCCACATCGGGAACATGTTTGGTGAGTCTGGAGCAGGTTGGGTTCAGCTGCATTGAGGTCCATGTCCGTTCCTGTCTCTGCAGTGCACTGAGGTACCTGTGATGGCCTCGATCTCTTTCCTCTTTCCATTTTTATGACCCTTCCACCTGAGCTCCAAGGGGTTTCCTGCCCACATCCCATCGCTGGGAATCTCATTCCTACAGACATCCCTCAGTGCCCAGCCTGTATCACCTCTGTGTACAGACCTAGCTCCAAATATGTCTGAGAGCAGTGCTAAAACCAACAAGTGTCTTTATTAAAACATGAAGTCAGTCCAAACCTGACAATGCTGCTGTTTCTCTAATCTCATGGACATCAGGACATGACCACACTGAGCATTTTCTGTCTTGTTGCTCCACTGTTGAGCAAGATGTGAATCCCATGAAATATTGAATGAGTGAATCAATATTAAAGGCTCCTTATACCATGTGCTTACTGGGCTGTATAGTTTTACTCTTTAGCAGATTACCTTTCATTGTAGGAGCCACTTGCACCATTTCAGTTCCTGTCCCAGTGGGATACTTGTCGACCTTGGGGGATGTAAATTGTCTTTTTCCTCATTTGCACTCAAAGCCTTTCCCTGCTCTGCTCACTCTGCCCTCCCTTGCAGCTTTGGGGAGCTGCAAAGGTACATGTGGAAATTAATGTTTTCAGGTGGAAATAGCATCCCAGATCTTCTAGAATGGCCAAAACCTCGAGGAGCAGCAGTCCCGTTTGGCCTCTGGACTGCAAGGGCCAGTGTGGCCCTGCTGGAGAAGCCAGAGGATGGGCTGGGATTTAGTTTAGCCACAGCACAGGGAGAAACCTTGGTGCTCTGCTTGTGCCGCTGCCACCAGGTCCTATTATTGTCCCAGGTGAGGCGCTTGTGTCTTTAGTTCCTGTAGAAGCACCAAGAGAGTTAAGTCACATCTGATTGTGCAATGCTGCATGTTGCATGGAAGCCACGTGCTGAGGCATCTGGAGGAAGCAGTTCTGGAGCTGTGCCTTGTACTGCCAGCACAGGCTGTGTGTGACCAGCCGCTGCTCTTGTCCGGTCTCACTTTGTCAGGAGCAGTGCTTTGGGGTTGTCCTTTGCCTTCCCCTTTCCCCAACCCAGGTTTCTTCCTTGTGAATTTGAGCTCAGCATTTTGTAACTTTTCCATTGTGGCAAACTTGTCAGAATTCCTCCAGGAACATCCTATAAACAGGGAAAAATATTGCAAGCTTTTAAACGCCTTTACCCTGCTAAAACAATTGGCAGTACTTGGGCTTGGTTGCAGCATGCCAGTGACCACTCAAGGAAAATGCTTTGGAGCACAAGGATTTGCAGACAGATGCAGAATAGAAGCTACGTGGTACATTTCGACTCCTGATGGGCTTTTCCTCCTTTTAACTGTGGCTGGGAAAGAATGGGAGCATGAGGCAATCCGCTGCTGCAGCCCTGTCCCTTTTGTCTTCAGAGCCTTCTAGAAACGAGAACAGGGCACTGCTCGCCATCTTCATTGTGGCCTCTTCCCCCTCTTGTCACATCATACATCTTTGATTCCAAACTCTGGATGTAATGGAGGCAAATCGGGTGCTCTCTGGGCTGGAGGTGTCAATATTAAGCAGAGATTTCTCTGCAGCTGCTTCCATGTGGGAGGGAAGGAACTTTTCAACTGTTTGTGTGCGTGAGAAGCAGTTGAGTTCTTGAAGGGTGATACCTTTTCCTGTTGTGGATGTGATGCTCCCTTGGAGCCCAGCCTGAGGGAAGGGGGGAGATGGTCTTTATCAAGTATTCTCTTTAACTGAAGTAGAAATACAAAGTAAACCCTCACCTTCTGCTCCTACATAGCATTCTGCTGCTCTTAACAGCCCCGGGCCAGCATCCCTCCCCTGCGTCTGCCCAGATAGCAGGAGAATCAGAGGCAGAAAACCTCTTGTGCCTCCATCCTCCTTCATCTCCTTTCTCCTCTGCTTTGGACGGCAGCAGCTCAAATCTGGGAGAGTATCTCTGCAGTTTCCATGCTTCTTCATAGCCATAGATCAAACCTACCCTCTACCCGAGTAAGTGCAGGGCTGCTCTGTACAGGAGGGCAGCGTTCCCACTCACTTGGACTTCAATCTAGTGACTTGGTCTTAACTTTCCTACTTGTGATTGATGCCCTCCAGGCTCTATTGCTATGGCATCAATTTCATCAAGATTCTCCCATGTTCTGATGTACTTTATTTGTACAGAAGTCTTCTGATTGCTGTCATTTATAATCATTGCAACTTGAAAGCCCTTTCATTAAACCCACTAGCTGTGGTCCTTTGATAAGCATTATTTATTCATCTGTGATACTTGGGATAAGTTGCACCATGCTAAACATCCCATTCCACGCCCTCCACTGGGGTAAACATGTTTTATACTTGCAGCCATTTCAGATGTGTGATGATTTCCCTGGAAATTATGCCATGGAAGTGGGCAGAGCACAATAGAATGATCTGCATTAGGATAAAACCTGCACCATGAGATTCCAGTAGGGATGGCTACACGACTGTAGGGGTTTCAGAATGATCTGCAGCATTCCTCTCCACGCTACAGCACACTCAAGGGAGACCTGCAGAGCATGGCCACTGTTAGAATCAGGCCCAAAACGTGCTTGTTTAAAGAAAAATTGCATAGCTGGGCTGGGGGTAAGGGTGAAGGCTGCAGACACACAGATATGGATTCTGCTCCCAGTGCTGAGCTATTTTACCCTCCCTACCCCAGCATCTCACCATGCCTATCTTCAGTGGCGTAAGCATTAAGATCATGGAATGATTGGGGTTGGAAAAGACCTTAAGACCATCCAGTTCCAGCCCCCTGCTGTGGACAGGGACATCTCACACTAGACCATGTTGAATTCCTTGGAGCGAGGCTGTTGGAGAGGGCAGTGTGCTCTGGAGCACCGATGCTCCCATCCCTGTGGTACCCAGCATTAGGTGGCTGTGTTCTCATCTGCCTGTTCCCTGTGCCTGTCAGAGCCACTTATTTTTCTGACAAAATGGTTTTAAACTCCCCTTAGCTTTACAGGGTTTTTCTGGCTATGGAAGACTGAGCTGGCATCTATTTCTGCTCGTGCAGTTGACAGTTACATTTGGATTGCAGAGTCTTTTAACAATGATAAGGTAAGAAGCGTGATTTTCAGATATCTCTTGAAGTGTGCAGTGCTGGCAGCAGAAGAATCCTTCTTTGACTTTTAACCTGAGCCAATTTGCTCTGAAATCAGTGACAGCAAGTAAATACGGAACCTTGCTGTGCTGTTAGTCACTTTCACCACCGAACTACACATTAGTGTATTAATGTTTGTATAAAAATAGCAATCCTTAACTAGGTTCCTCCCCCTTTTTCCCCTCTCTCCACTTGAAATCATACTTAAAATTATGCCATTGCTTTTCTCAGCCTATGCTGAATTTGTGCATCGTTGTGGGGCTCTGTGGCTTTATCTGATATGAATCCATGTCGCAACTCTCACATGTGGACACAGCCAGGTCACCAGAACAGGGTGGCAAAGACCTGACAGCAGCTGGATCTAAAAGATGGACTCTTCATGAGGGACTGTGGTGATAGGACAAGGAGTAACAGGTTCAAACTGAAACAGGGGAAATTTAGATGGGATATGAGGAAGAAACTCTCTACTGTAAGGGTGGTGAGGCACTGGAATGTGTTGCCCAGGGAAGCTGTGAATGTTCCATCGCTGGCAGTGTTCAAGGCCGGTTTGGACATAGCCTTGGGCGCCATGGTTTAGTGGAGGTGTCCCTGTCCATGGCAGGGGGGTTGGAACTGGATGAGCTTAATGTCCTTTCCAACCCAAACTATTCTATGATTCTACAATTCTGTGTTTAGGCTACATCCTCATGTTGTCCCATGTTTGATTGCTGGGACACAAGGCTATCTGCACAGATGGATAACAGTTCCTGGAAGGATCCATAACTGCTCAGGCAGTGGTTGTGTACTCGGCTCAGACCTTGGCCTGAGCTGTCCTGGCAGTTTGTTTTGCAGACACAAGGTCATTGGTCTCGATTGCCTGGAAATACTTTGCTATTTTGGCTTCCTGGGATAGAAAAAGGGTTTGGAGCGCTGAGGAAGGAGAGGAGTGACCACATGGATATGTCCAGGGAGGCCTCTAGAACGTGCCCTGGTGATCCCAGCATTCAGAAGCCTTCAGGTGTTTTCCCCTGGCAAATGCAGTGCAATCCCACTGCACTGTTTCACTGCACTGTGATGCTGGGAGCAGCCCAGCCCCTGCTCTGGATGGAGATTCAAGTGATATCTCCCTGCAGGACCTGGCACACCGAGCTCCTTTCAGCTGGTAGAGAGCTCTTTGCCAGGCACTCCAGTGCTGGGCCCAGTTGGACACAGAAGGCTCCACATCCCAGTGTTAACCAGTCAGTTCTGCCTCTTGAGCCATGCGTTTCCCAAAGAGCTGCTTCCTTCGTCAGTGGTTTAGCACAGAAGCCATGAAGCAGGCAGAGAATGTGCCCGCCTCAATTAGAAGCAACAGGAGTTGATGTATGAATATTTAACACGGGAAACCTAGTTGCATGAAAATATTAATTTAGCCATATCCTACCTACCAGAAGAGAAATGGTAACCTCCAATTGTGCCATCATTTGGGGCAACTTCTCTGTCCTGCCTCTGAGGCTCTTTCCCTGTGATCACGAAATTACAAACCCCTGGGATGTCCTTTTATGTGATTCAAACAATAACAATAATACTAATTGCTCTCTGAATTTGTATGCTGAGTTATTCCTGCTGCACGTGACACTGGATGGTTGGCACAGTGGGCTCTTTAAAGAGCAAAACGTATTGTAAGGAAGGTATTGCCAGAGCACTGTTGCTCCTTGACTCCATCATCTTTCTTTCTATGCATAATGTTACCCAGTTGAGTATTACTTTCAGGAAGGGCATTTTGAGTTGATGTTGGCTTTTACTGTCACTGAAATCTGTGGCAACGCACTTACTTCCTGCCAGCAGGAAGCAGTGAATCAGGATATCCTCCAAATGCAAACTGGTGAAGATTGGCTGCATGAATCATGTTAGAGCTGACATTTACGCCTGTCATATGTTTCTTTTCCTGCTTTCTACCTGCCAAAGATCACTCCTTCCAGACACCAGGGTTGTCGTATGTGCTGCAGGAGATGTGTTCTGCTCTGCCCTCACCTTGGGTCATGCTGAGAATGGTGGCTTCCTTCAGATGTGCTGTTTCAAGCATGAGCTCGAACATAAGGGCTCCACTGAACCATAAACTCACACAGAGATTCACACTCATTACAGTGGCTCGGCTGACAGTAGTAACTTGTCAGCTTGAAGTAGTCATTTACAGAGTTTAAACAGAAAAACCCCATTGACGTCTCATGTAGAGGCCTAGGGCCTTCTTCAGACACTTTTGCTTGAGCTGGACTTAGTCAGCTCTGTTGTGGCAGCAGTTCTTGACAAAAAGAGTGTATTTGAACCTAGCAGATTCATCTCACCTTGGCTGAGATGAGAAACATCTTAGGAACAGAAACAAGCTTGTAAAACCCCATGGAGAGCAACCTTGGCTAAGAACAGACGCATGGTCCACTGTTCTGTTGTGTTCAGCCCTTCAGATACGAGAAGAGCTGCCCAGAGTGGACGGCAAAGGTTTGGTCTGGGCCTGCCTTTAACAGGAAGCCAGGCAAGCTTCACATTGTCTCAGTGTAAAGCCATTAATCATCCCAAGCTTCCTCACGAGTCTCATGAACTTTCCATTGACCCTGAACAGAGTTTTGAGTTTAATGAGGCCTTAAAGTAGGAGAATGTCTTGGGATGTGTCAGAACTGCTTTGCACAGCGAAACGGAGGAGAAGGAAACAAGAACAGTTAGAAAAACAGCCATTAAAGTAGCAAATGAAAGCAGAAAAGAAAGGAAATTGTGTGGAGATGGTACGAACAGAGAGTGGTCTTTGGGACCTCTTTGGAAGATGCTGAGGAGTAGGATGCAGAGTGGTGTGGAAGAAGCGAGCCACGTGTGTGCAGTGGATGGGTCCAGGCTGTAACTGTCTCTCTTGCAGGGAACTTCTCTTCACGCTTTCCTCATCTCTGTTTAATCACTCCCTTATGGATGTTGTTTGTGCCTCATTCTGGACACTGATTACGCAGAAATAATTGTCTCATCTTCAGAGATAGCGAGCGTGTGATTAAAAGGCAGCTGCGAGTGGGAGTTGTTGGACTGCTCACCGGTTCCTCACTGGATTACAGAGGCGTTGGTGGCAACTCCACAGCAAAAGCCAAGTTGGAGGCTTGGCCCTTCCAACTGGCTTCAGCTGACATCTTGCCACTGTGTCCACATGGTAGTAACACAGAACGTAGGGAGCTGGATGCCACGCTTGGGGCTCCTGACACTGCACAAACCTCTGCTTTGGTCAGAATGTGTCCTGTGGAAGTGCTGAGGGCCCTTTGGCTTCCAGCCACCATTTGCAGTCAGATGCTTTCCGTAGTGTCTGCTGCAGACACAAGCCCACCTGCAAGATGTGCACTATGTAAAACACCAGAGCAAGTGCAGAGTGTTTTCAAATGTGCTTTTCGCTCTGCATTTTTGTGTTGGAAATATCTTGAGGCTTCTGGTTTTCGTATCTATATCCCTCTGTATTTAGCTTTGCCTTGTTTCTTCAGACGAGATGGGTAGCTATAAACCGTGTGAGCAAAAAACCCACTGATCTTCTGTGGTTATAATTCATTCCTTTTCTGCCCTTAAAACTTCTGAAGAGACGAGGCAGGTTCAGAACTTGCTTTGCTGTGTTAGATTTCACATTTAGAACAGAACTACTTTATCAAGGAGCTGTTGGAGAGGGTCCAGAGGAGGCCATGGAGATACTGCAAGGGCTGAAGCAGCTGTGCGCTGGGAGCCAGGCTGAGAGAGCTGGGCTGGGGCAGCCTGGAGAAGAGAAAGCTCCTAAAGGGGAGACCTTAGAGCAGCTCCAGTGCCTAAAGGAACTCCAGTGCTGCAGGAACCCTGGAGAGGGGCTTTGGACATGGGATGGAGGGACAGGACAGGGGAATGGCTTTAACTGCCAGAGGGGAGACTGAGATGAGCTCTGAGGCAGAAGCTCTTCCCTGTGAGGGTGCTGAGGCGCTGGCACAGGGTGCCCACAGAAGCTGTGGCTGCCCCATCCCTACAGTGTTCAAGGCCAGGTTGGACACAGGGGCTCAGAGCACCCTGCTCCAGTGGCAGGGGTTGGAACTGGGGAGCTTTAAGGTCCTTTCTGACACAAACCAGATTCTACGATCACATCTCTCTTTATG
Organism: Forpus xanthops; assembly: GCA_032466535.1. Taxonomy (NCBI): domain Eukaryota; kingdom Metazoa; phylum Chordata; class Aves; order Psittaciformes; family Psittacidae; genus Forpus; species Forpus xanthops. Next base: position 25,049 of record JASSUY010029533.1, read on the forward strand.
CTGCTGCTGAAGTTTCTTGCCGCCTTCGTTATGTATCTCATTGGGTATTCATCTGGATTGCTGCTGGATTGTGACATTCTTCTGTTCGCCCTTAGGAGATCACATTTCAAATGACTCCTGCTCCAGAGCTTGCTTTTCTCGAATTTCTCCAGGTACTTGTTTCCAAATCGTTGTTTCATAGGTACGTGCTGCCTTTTGTGGTGAGCGGTCCCTTGTCTCACTTGATCAGTAGTTTTGACATCATCCTGTAGGGTACCAACCTTCAGATTTGTCACTGGTTTCAAGGGTGGATTTATGTGCTCGGAACGTTGTGGAAGGCATTTGTCATTTGAAGACCTTGATTGCTTTAAAACGTACCCTCTTTTAGCCTGCCAGGATTGTTCTTGGTGCTAGAGAGAATTGTTTAGAAGCTCAAGAAAATCCCTTCAGCCTTTGCCGGAGGCATCAGTGTGAAGAGCAGGGAGGATTTTTTGGGACTTACTAAAATTATTCATCCTTCTTCTGATGCTTTATTCTCAAACAATCTGTACCCTAAACCGCCCTGTAACACAGCTCCCAAAGCAAGAAGAGGAGTGAGAAACTCAGGGCAGGAAACAGAAGGTATTTCAGGTCCGAGTTCTAAAGGCAGAGGTTATTTCCATACCAGTCTCAATACACCCGTAACTACCTCACTCTAATACAAACATGCGGTTAAGAACACCTAAGTTATGCCTGTTTGTTGCTGTATTCTTGGGGATATCATTGCTTCACAGGGCTGGAGAATGGGAAAGCACACACAGTGTGAGTACTGAAGCAGTGTGCTTCACCATCACAGCATTCCTGGTGATGGTCTTCGCAGCAGCCTTCATTTGTCTGTCTCTTGTCTTCATTTCCAAACTCAAACATGCGTTGTGTTCCACAAGCAGGAGCAGGATATTCAGGAACAAAGAAACTGGGGATCGAGATTGCTTTCACCGAGGCCTTCTTCAGGCATCTGGAAGTGGAAGTTGCCTTCAGGCATTAAGATTAACACCTTTTGACTAGGCTAGAACATTCCTTCTCTCTTGGCAGGCTGCATCCTGGTTGCTGTGGGAACCAGCACTTTTAATTTCCTGACTTCTGTGTACATGCAAAATTGTCACTGTGATGTACTCTGTCACTAAGGTAGCTCTGGGGCTTTGCAGGGAATAGAGCCATCAGAAAGCATTTTACATAGCTCTTCCTGCCCTCGGAATCCCTTTGGTGCGTCTCAGGGGGCATCTTCGTGAGGCTTTTTGGGGACCTGCAGTTTGTATCAGCTTGGTGAGTACTCACAGAATGAAGCAGGAACAGCGAGAGATTGTTTAATGCTTCCCTTCTCCAGCGGTCCTTAAGTTACCCCACGTTGGAAAGTCATCCCAGCCATTCTGCTTCAGTGCTCTCCAGTTTTAAGGCTTGAACTGGTGTCTGACCTCACTCTCCTGTGGAAAGCCAGGCTGTGTGTTGGGCAGCAGGATTTGCCATCCTATGCTTTGCAGCATCTCTCTGTCTCTTAGCAAAACGTTGCCAGATTCCCTTCATTCTTCTCCCCTCAAGGCTGAGACTTTTCCAGCTTTAACTACAGGTCACGTCCTGTGGCCTTCTCCTCAGGGCCATTGCTCCCCTCTTATGTCTCCAGATGAACCAGACTTCTCTTGGTGGAGTCCGTGCCCTAGCTGAGGCTCTGCTGGTGCAGAGTGGAGCCCCTGAGCCCTTCCATGTCCCTTTATCCATCCTGGGATGGAGTGGAGCCCCTGAGCCCTTCCATGTCCCTTTATCCATCCTGGGGTGGAGTGGAGCCCCTGAGCCCTTCCATGTCCCTTTATCCATCCTGGGGTGGGGTTTGCTCCAGTTTGCACCATTACCACGTTGTTGATTGGAGCTGCAGTTGTGATCTGCTGATGCCTCAACACCATTTGCTGTAGCAAACCACTTATTCTTTATGCGTCGTGGTTCGTTGTTCTTCCCTCAGGGCGAAACACGTGTGTCCTTATTAAACTGCATCCTGGTTATTTCAGACTATCTTCTCAGTTTGCTGAGATCATTTTGATATCTAATCCTGTCAAGCAACGTGCTGGAAAGCATTTGTAGTCTTTCAGCCAGGGTCTTGAGGATGGGACTTCAGCAGTGTGGGAGAGAAAGGGAAGAATATGGACAGATAGTTTCAAGTGGTGGAGTTACCATGTTCCTGCTCATCAGGTGAGACACGGTTATGGGCCACTGACCCTCTGCATTCACAAGTAACATGGGTTAGATTTTGTCATCGTTGGTTACTAGGAATCTTAGCTCAGCTCATGTGCACAAACTTGAGTGCTTAGCAGGGTATGGGTTGAGGCCCGGAACCTCTCATTCTGTTGCATACCAAACACATAAGTAATCCTATTGACTTCATTTGGAGGTTCCTCTATATTTGAATTTTGCCTTCACACCTGGACTTGTGTCAAGGACCAGCTCATTCCTGAGAATGATCTGCGAGAGCTGATGTTTGCTTGTCTGGACTATAGATAAACCCATGTCAGGGATGGGTAGCTTTAGAACCCAAAGTAGAATGCACTGTTCTGCAAAGCCCTTCCACAACTATCTTATCTGCTGAGGGAGAACTGCTCTCTGGAGTTACAAGCTGCATCTCTCCAGGGCTGTCATAACACATCTGCCACAGCTACGTTTTGGGAGGAGAGTTTGGAAGATAGAAGGACACCTTCTTCCTGCTTCTTATAACAGAGTCTCTCCTTGGAATTCTAAGATGAATTAGCGGTCTCTGCTCATTAACTGCTGCCTATGTCTCCTGGAGCCCATGGATAACGTGGGTAGGATGCGTGTGTTTGTTTTAATAGGCCTGTTGGGACTCCTCATGTTAAATGATGCCAGTCCTTCAGGAGGTATGTGAAGTAACAATAAATAGTACATAATCAGATTACCTTTACCTGTCTAAAATGGATTTCAGGCATCCAGAAGAGGAGGGACCAGCACTGTTTTGCCTCCCCCATACTTCTGCTTTTGTCTTCCCTTAACCTTCTTGAGCTGTTCCTCCCAGGATTCCTCCTCGCTTGCTGAATTACCTGCATTGGCAGGAAGCAGTTTCCTCGGATTCACTGCCATCTGAGCCCTATTGCCCAAAAAAGTGCTCCCTTCCTGAAGGAGCATTTGAATGATTATTGCTTTCAATTCTCTGCTGAGCTCTCTGGAGCCAGCGCAATCTCCCTGCAGTAGCATCTGCGTGCCATGGGTTGGATACGTGTGGAGAGCAGATTTGCAGCATTGCTCCTCTATCAGGGATTGTACTCCCGAGGCTCAGTCAAAGTGCTTCCCCCTCTGTGACACTTCCAAGTCAAAACAGTTTGATTTGAGCTCTGGGAGGTCTGAAGTCATGCGGTGATGGGACAGTGCCCGTTGTTAGAGGGTTGCTGAAGGATGAGAGATGGTTGGAGGAACTGGGGAAAAGAGGATTAAACTGGGGAGCTGCTGCCGAGCATTAAACACTTAAGACTCAGTCGGCAGCGTGTGCTTATTGTGTATCTTCTCTCCCTTCTACTGAAGGAAGTAACTGTCTAAAGGGCTGTTACTGTGACAAGCAATTCATTTTTATGCTGAACACCTTTCTTTTTCTTTCCCTGGTGTGCAATAGGAGTACTGCTAACCTGCTCCCACCAGCCTGATCTCCACAGACACACTCTGCTTTGCCACATTCCTAAATGAGCATGAGCTTTCTCTTCCTGTCTCTCCCCCATCACTTGTTCAGGGGAGAGCTGCCACTGCTAGTTCAGTTTGAATGATAGACTTAATTCTAAGAGGGAAATTGATATTTGAAAACCATGAGTGGTTCATAATCCAAAAAAGCTGTTTCTTCCCCATCTGGAACGCACTCTGTATTAAATTTGATCATAACAACCTAAAAGCCAACACTTGAAGATGTTCCTCTGTGATGCCAGGTTCACCTGGAGACTGTGCAGCGCATCTGATGACACCCATTGCGTGGTGCAGCTGGACCCCTGAGTCATTATCACTCCCTGTGGACTCGCTCCTGCTGACAAGGAGGAACAGATTGAGCTGTCTTGTGGTCCAGACGTTTGGGCCATCTCCCTGATGCCAGTCTTCAAAATCCCTTGCCTTTAGGTGGGAGGTGCATCATCCTTGCTTGGCAGATGGCTCTCTCAAGGTGGTGTTACCTTTCAATCTCTGCACAATCTGATGTACCATAGGCTCTGCTTCTTCCAAGCTGCATGCTCCAGTATTAGTAACATTCCTGTTTTCTAAGCAACTTTTCAGGGAATGATCAGCACTTTGATCTTTCCTTAGTTGGAGCAAGTGTGATAGTAACCACCTTGCAGTGTATCGGATTAGGTTTTGAGTAGATTTAGATATGAAGCTTATAGAGTGACAGTAACTTCAGCATTATGTTGAGTGATGCTCTGCGTCTAGTAAAGTGCATAGATCCAGTAAGTATTGCTTCCAGAACTGCAGGAAAATCAGCATCTTGGGATCAGGTGATTGATAGCTGAAGAGATTAGAGCCAGCTGGTAGCCTCCAAGGTTCTGTCAGCTACCAGGGCTGAATGCGTAAGGAATCACGATATGGCAGGGATCAGAGGTGGCATGTCAGCAGAAGGGAAACAGCACTGGTGTGTTGGGTCTGCAGAGGCTCAGCACGATGCACCCTGTGTCTGTTGCCCCTGCTGATGGTCAGGACAAGCACCAGGGAGAGGCAGCCCTGGAGCCAAGCAGCCTGGTGAGCTGCAGCCACGGCAATGCCTTCGCCTGGAGGTGCTGGAGGCTCCCTATGGTGGTTCTGCTCTTCTGCACTCTCACCCCTGCTCTGCACACCAGGGGAACGTGTGTGGGGTGAGAGTAGTTGAGGTATAACCTTCCGACCAATGCCTGCAGAGAAGAGTGAGGAAGAGTAATGTGAAGAAGACTGACAACAGCCTTGGGTATGAGGTGTTTCCTGATGAAGTCCCTGAAGGACAGGTACAGTGGTTTCTTTGGAAAGCGAGTTAAAATGAGGCTACTCAAATGCTAATGAATTGTATTTTTCTTGTAGTCTGCAGAAGAATGTAGTGATAAAACCATAAGCATAGATCTTTTCTAATTGGGCTCCTTTCTCGTCCCCTTTATCTCTCCACTGCTACCTTGTTCCTCAGGTGTAATTTGTTGGGTTTACCTTACATAAAGGGAATACAGTTACTCCGTATTGTAACTATCAGGTTTGCTGACAAAACCCTCAGTAACTAAGGGGCAGTGGCAAGGCTGTAACTCAGCTCTGGTGGAACTGGTTTTGTAGGCATCATCTGCAGTACATTGGTGCCGTTCACAGGCAGCTGAAGGACTGGGTTATAAAGAGGTGCTTGTGAAGACTTAGCTCAGAAATGTTCTTTCTTCCTGAGCAGGCCCATAACCTGTTTCCTAGTTCCATTTGGGTTTTCTGTTTGACTTGTGCAGCTGAATAAATAGAATCACAGATTAGTTTGGGTTGGAAAGGACCTTAAGATCATCCAGTTCCAACCCCCCTGCCATGGGCAGGGACACCTCACACTAAAC
>JASSUY010029533.1:30679-65423 GCA_032466535.1 Forpus xanthops
AAGGCTGCTATGAGGTCTCCACGCAGCCTTCTCTTCTCCAGGCTGAACAGCCCCAACTCTCTCATCCTATCTCCATAAGGGAGCTGCTGCAGTCCCTGATCATCCTCATGACCTCCTATGGCCTTGTTCCAACAGTTCCATGTCCTTTTTATGTTGAGGACTCCAGAACTGCACACAGTGCTCCAAGTGAGGTCTCACAGAGCAGAGCAGAGGGGCAGGATCACCTCCCTCATTCTGCTGGTCATGCTCCTTTGGATGCAGCCCAGGATACGGTTGCTTTCTGGGCACCAGCCCTGTCCTAGAGGTCACTGACAACTTGATTCTACTTGTAATGTGAGCAGGTTGGTTTTCTGCTTGAGAGTATCTTCTGGGACTGGAGCATCCCTCCGGGTGCTGATGCCTCACGTGCGGTTCCTGTGCTTGAGGACAGTTATGACGGGAAAAGTTAGAACTCAGCTGATGGGATTGATTTTGTGTGGCTGTTCCAGGGCACTTACTATGAACAGAGGCAGAAACACGGGCTGATGGTGATGGATAAACTCAAGTGATGAAGGCAGCTGACAAGACAGCACCAGACTGGGGGACAGGCCAGCATGTGAGGGATTGTTCCCTTAGTGTCAGAGGAGCAGTGCATGCCTCACTGCCTGTTGACTGTTCTTTCTTGTCTTGCTGTACTGGAACTCAGTAGAACAGACTGAAACTTTGGTCAGCAGATGCAGCCCTGCTCCTGAATGTGGGGGTTTAAATCTCTTTATTTCTCGAACCACTATGTTATCTTCATCAAAACTCGTCTTTCTAAACTTGAAGGCAGATGCATCCTGTTATTTTGCTGGCAGAAGAAACTATGGCCCAGAGCAGGCAGGAGCGCTGGGTTAAACCTGGATCCTATCTGAGGAGCTCAGGATGCCAACTGCTTCTGCCTGACCCAGAGCACTCTGCAGAGAGCACTGCCAGATCTTCACTGCAGAGCAGATTGATCAAGAAGCCGTGCAGTGGTTTTCAGGTTCCTTTGTGCCCAGGTAAGGAACTGGACAGAGTGCCACCACCAGAGTGCCTGGTGACATGATCCCAGCCAGCTCCCAGGCTCCTGGCAGAGGTCTCTGCACAAATGTCAAGTTCAGTCTGGTCTGCAAGCACTGGCAATGAGCAAAAGGGACCAAAGGAACACAAAATCAGCGCTCGGAGGTGGTTGCTTTCCACACTGCTGTTTTAACAAGGCGCTGATGCTGATCAAAGCCGCTCCCAGCATTTGAGGCCATCAGCATAACCAGAAGAAGAGATCACAGTGTTTTCGGGTCGTGTTCTGCCCGGCATCCCCTGCACCCCAAGAGGTGAAGATAAACAGCGGTACCAACTGGAGACTTCCCGACTGTTCGTGTTCCATAGAAACTGCGTCCTCCTTTCTATTCCAAACAAGATTGCAGCTCTAATTTCTGTTTTGACAAATGCGATGTGACATCAGAGCAGTGGGAGTCAAGACCTTTCATTTCTGATCTAGGTTTACATTGCACTGATCTGAATTCCTCCCCCTTTCACTCCTGCCTTTCAATTGTAAACCGGGTTATTAAAGTTTGCAGAAACAGCTATTTGAAACTCTCTGCTCTGTAGCATATAAACAGGCCCGCTATGTGCAAGATTAAGTATGATAGCTTCCTAATGACTTGCGCTGTTTGTCTGAAGCCTTGGCACAGTGCATTACCGTTTGGATTCTTTAAATGGCTTTGTTGAAAATTAAGGATTTGGTTTCTGTTCACTGAGAAACTTCATAAAGGGTCATTTGCCAAGTGGCAGGGCCAAGCCCCCTGGGGCTTGGTCTCCATGACATCGGAGATGACATTGCTGAACCTCTTTACCCTAGTGCTTTGGCACTGCCTGCTGAACACTTGTGTTGGTGAGGTTAGGTTCAGCTTCCATCCATCTCTGTGGCTGAGGATTCATAGCAGCAGGTAATAGCAACAGCAGGGCTATGGGACTCTCTAAATGCAGGTGATATGGCACAAAGTAGGGGTTTATTTGAGCTAAATCATATCATCAGGGAGATGTGTTGAAAAGGTGGGGAAGATGCTTCCATCTCCAGCTGCTTGGGAATCATAGAATGGTTTGGGTTGGAAAGGACCTGAGGATCATCCGGATCCAACTCACTGCTATGGGCAGGGATGCCTCACACTAGACCATGTCACCCAAGGCTCTGTTCAGCATGGCTTTAAACACTGCCAGGGATGGGGCAGCCACAGCTTCTCTGGGTACCCTGTGCCAGCGCCTCAGCACCCTCACAGGGAACAACTTCTTCCTTACGTCTAACCTGAACTTCCCCTGTTTCAGTCTGAACCCATCACCCCTTGTCCTGTCGCTGCAGTCCCTGATGAAGAGTCCTCTCCAGCATCCTTGTAGCCCCCTTCAGATTCTAGAAGCTGCTAGGAGGAATCCTTGCACTGTGTCCAGTGTTGCACAGGCAGTGCCTGTAGGCACACACTCCATCCATCGTTATTCCTTGCACCTAGCTTGCAGAGCTGGTGGGACTTGAGGCAGGGAGCCAGCCTCATTGCAGGTGGTGTATGTGCCGGGTTAGCTTTACAGCAGGGCAGCCACACCTGAGGTCCTGCAAGCCATCGTGTTTGGTGGCTGCTCAGGGTCAGAGGGGCTGTGGGAGCTGTGCAAAGCAACTGGTAAAAGGCATTTCCCCTTCCTGATGGAGGGAGCTATTAAAGACCCCACTGTCAGCCACCCATTGCTGAAGCATCGCTTCTGCAGCCTTTTTAAAGACTCTCAAGGGGCAGATTTGCAGCTGGGAGCCCTTCAGGTCTCGTTTCTGGCCTGTGATACTCCCAGTTGGCTATTTTGGGAGGAAAGGAGTGATGGAAGGCGACTTCGTCCCTCCCATCACAGCTGCTCCGCTTGGTCTAGGAATTCCAACGCTTGCTAAGCTATGGAGGCTGAACGTGTCCTGGGGTTGGGCCTCTTGTTTAGTCATTGGGAGAAGCAGGTCTGTGTGCTACAACTGGGAGCAAAAGGACTTGAGCAGCCTCAGCCTGTAGATACCATAAAGGGCAGAAGGAAGAATAAGGTCTTGGTCAACTGTATGAGCTGGTGCAGGGAGCATGGTACAGGGGTGTTCTATGAGAATCTGGAGTGGAACACAAGCTGCTGATTGGCTTCTCCTTCCCTTTGAGCCTGTTCTTCTGCATCCTACTTAATACAAACCCTCTTGAGGTAGGGCCGAGGTAAATGAATGGTGCTTTGTTATCAGTGAGTCACTCTGTTGCCTGACTATTGTCTCTTCTCTTGTCAGTGAGTCACTGACACCTCATTAGAGCAGCCTACAGACCCCAGGCCCTGTTCCCACTGGAAGGAGTGTGATGGGGCTTTGTTTGGACTCCATGGGCTGAAGGGATGGCATGAGGCTGGAAGGTGGATAGGGTTCCTCTGTTACAGGTACCAGTTTGACAGTTTGAGTTGATAAGGGCAGGAGCAAAGCAGGGGAAGACAAACCATTTTCTGAGCACAGCAAAAAGCCAAGGAATGCATTGGAATTCTCCTGGATGCTCTTGCAAACGCTCTGCGGTCTCTTTGGCTTTCATTTTTCTGTCTTCATAGCCTCGTTCTGTGCCTCTGTCCTAATGTGCATCCCTTCAGTCCCCGCTCACCTCTCAGTCACACAATAAAGTGTGCTCAGGACTGCACATCTCAGCGTGCTCTTGTCTGCCCGCAGGGTGCAGAGGGTGGAGGCAGAGGTCCTTTCAAGCTGAAGGCCTTGACCTTGGCTGCAAGAAGCCATTGGAGAAGTGTCTCTGACATAAACTGTCTCCTGTTGTGTGTAGCTCCCACAGAGGCCGAAGGAGACCTAAACCCAGGCTAACGTCACAGATAAAAGGCAGTTCTTCAGTGTGAAGGCTTTGTCTTTTGCAGATCATCCTCCTAAAGAACATAGTCCTGTCCTTTGGGCCATTTCTAATGGAGGAGCTCAACCGTGCTGTACAACCAATGCCTGGATCGATGTTCTAGCCTGATGCAACATGTAGGTACCCCTCCTAGGGAAGCGAGCCTGGGCTTAAACATGAACACTTTGCATCTGCTCACATCAGTTAGTTCACATGTGGCTCATGAAAGCTTCAGCAAGTCAAACATAAACTCTTACAGCTTGCCTAAGGATCAAGCATGCAGTTTCTGTTGCTGGTGGGTTTGATTGGCCTGTTTCTGCCTAAATTGTTGGGTTTGATTTGCAGATAATGGGCAGCTAAAAGGAAGCTAAAAGGTGCAGCAGCACTTGTGATTGTTCCACAGTTGTACTTAGTCCCTGCTTGGTGCTTTGCAAGTGCTTTTCAAGTCTTAATTAGCCCTTCCGTGTTTGACAGGAGGTAGGGCAGGTATGCTCCACCTTTGATCAACCCTCATGGCCTCCCTTTAAACTACATGCTGAGAAGAAAGCTGTTCCCTTTTCTCCTCCAGCACAGGCCTGTGGGATGCGGGAGGAGAGCAGGGCTGTGATTCATGGGCAGAGGGGCCCTATCCGCTACATGGAGGTTCTCCACTGAGCTCACATGGAGATTTTCACCCTTGGCAATCCCCATTCAGGTTGTGATCAGCACCTCAAACATGTCACATCGTGGCCAGTCTTCATCTGTGTTCTTTAGACATAGCACTACCATTAACTCCCATGAAGGTCACCTGGAGACTGAGTTGCTTGAATGGTGTTGGTCCTCCAGACAGGCATTAGAGCCCGTTGCCACTGAGGCTGTGGGGAATGGTGTGTGTTCAGGGCCACCTCCTCCCTATGGAGTGCTCCATTCAGCACCTTTCACAAGCAGCAGTTAATGGGATGTTTGTTGGTGATTTCTGTGGCAGCGTTCACAAGCGAGCGGGTAGATGCTCATTCCTCTGGGTGGGTGGAAGTAGGAACAGAGCGGCCTTGTTGCCAACGTGGATGTCTCCATTCTTCTCATGCACAAAAGAGCAAGTACACTTGGGGCTTGGACGGGGTGGTACAGGACCTGCTTCAGCTCAAGAAAAGATGAACCTTTGTATTGCTACCATGAGCTGCTTCTTCTGGTGCTCTGCTGCTCCCTCAGGGCTGAAACTGCAGGCCCTGCTGCTTGCTGTTGCAAGAGCTGCCGTGAAGTGTGCTCTTGCAGCCCAGAAAGCAACCGTATCGTGGGCTATATCCAAAGGAGCGTGGCCAGCAGGTCTAGGGAGGTGATGCTGCCCTTCTGCTCTGCTCTCGTGAGACCTCACTTGGAACACTGTGTGCAGTTCTGGAGTCCTCAACATCAAAAGGACATGGAACTGTTGGAACAAGTGCAGAGGAGGCCACGAGGATGATCAGGGACTGGAGCACCTCCCCTATGAAGATAGGATGAGAGAGTTGGGGCTGTTCAGCCTGGAGAAGAGAAGGCTGCATGGAGACCTCATAGCAGCCTTCCAGTGTCTGAAGGGGGCCACAGGGATGGTGGGGAGGGACTCTTCATGAGGACTGTGGTGATAGGACAAGGGGTAACGGGTTCAAACTGGAACAGGGGAAGTTTAGATTGGATCTGAGGAAGAAGTTCTTCACTGTGCGGGTGCTGAGGCACTGGAATGTGTTGCCCAGGGAAGCTGTGAATGCTCCATCCCTGGCGGTGCTCAAGGCCAAGTTGGACATAGCCTTGGGTACCATGGTTTAGTGGGAGGTGTCCCTGCCCATGGCATAGAGTTGGAACTGGATGAGCTTAAGGCCCTTTCCAACTCTGACTATTCTATGATTCTATGAAGTCCTCCAGTTAGAGGTGCCCCTGGACAGCCCCTGCCTTGTGCCTGAGGTCCCAGTTCTTCCCACCACTCCCAGTGCAGGGCTTCTCCTTCCCATCCAGGGCGGCTGTGGGCTCTCACTGAGCAGTGTAGGAGCTGGTGTGGGTTCCAGAGCTCTGCCCTTCCCTTTTGGCCATTGGTGAAGTGACCTTGCCTCTCCTGATCAAGGTGTATCTCCATCCCAAGCTGCTTTTGCAGCAGGATCATAGCACACAGAGCCTCAGGCTTGTGGAGACAGGCAGGATCTCAGACATGGAGTGCTGCTTAAGTCATTGCTGCCATTTCTGGGTACTTCCAGAGGAGTTTTTTTTGAGAGTTTCATGGTTTCTACTTTAAGACTCCCTCTGAGATTGTACAATGAGGCTGAAAACAGTAATTTCGAGTGGGGAGTGACATCAAGAGTCAAAAGTGACAGAGTGAGGTTTGATTCCATTTCCTTCCAAAGCTCCTTCCCCTTTGATTATATTCCTCACATTACAACGTGCAGATCTGGAAAGGTGATTATTTTTTAACATCTCTCAGAATAAGCAGCATGTCAAGCAAACACCATATATTGTAATAAACATGCTACGATATGGATAGCACCATCTTTTGACAGCTGAGTATAATTAAAGCCATTGGACGTTGTATCACGAGCTCTGTCCTGATGTGATGGAGCAAAGTCTGAGCAGAAAGGAAGATGCTCCTGTAGTGAGGAATTAACGTGCCAGCATGCACAGGGGAGTCAGGATCCTTCCTCTGCATCCCCTGACCTGGCAAGTACCAGAGAGACAGCAGCAAAGTCCTGATGCCTGATTTGCCCTCTGCATGGCTGTGGAGGGGAAGGAGGTTCTTTCCTGTCACTCCCATGACGGCTGAAGCTGCCGTGGTGGCTCTTACCATTGGGATAGATGCCGTTAGCTGCAGTTTGCCATCGCTTCAAAGCTGATGCAGAAGAAAGGAAACCTGAAGAAGACCCTTGTACCGAGCACGCAGCCTGTGGTTCTTCACACAGCCGGTGTTCAGGGGAGGGTTTAAACAAATGTTTGAAATGGCACAAAGATAACCCAGCAGGGAGCAAGGTTTGCTTTGCACAGTGTCAAACACAGGGGAGGGAAGCAAAGCAACTCCGAGCTATGCTTTAGTGAGCATGTTCCTAATCCCCAGGGCAATTCCTGTATTTAACAGACTTACCTGCTGAAAACACAACGGGCTTTCTCAATTCAAGCAGTATTTTTCACTTCAATTCATCATCCCAGCAACTTGTCTCTTTGCTCAGTGTGAGCAAATCCAACTTTTTGCATTCTCTCTCTGCAGATTATGAAAGGCTTTGTGGATTAGATCGTGAAATGCAATGGAGCCTGTTGGTGTTACCCACAGAGTGTCACAGTGATGGGCTGTGCTCAGGTGGCATTGCCTTTCCTTCTCTTTTGAAGCTGTTGTGCTGTGAGCCGTTATCCATCCCCACTAATAGGAATGTGTATAAAACTCACAGAATCGTTAATATTGAAGAATCATTAAGGTTGATAAAAGCAGCTCCGGCTGCGATTGCGTGGTTCTTCATGGTCACTGCTTGTGGAAAACATGAGATACAAATATGAGCTCAGCTGCTGTTTAGAACCCACCAGTTGATCTAGTGGTTGTTTGACTCCATCTATTGCGCACTCGGAGCTAGCTCCAGTTAGATGCTCATTTTGCAAGCCTCTAGGAATAAATGGATTTCTAGAGGCTGTCTCTGCTCCCTCATCCCTTTTCCACAGCCCCTGTTTTTGATGCAGACAGCGTCCGAAAGGCAGCAATCTGCAGCTGAGCACTGAAGTCTTGGTTGGCTTTTTATTAAAGCAATGATGTGCTGCCTGGCTGAAAAGTGTCAAAACTGCAGTCTTGTAACATCAACAAAATAAGGCAGGATGCCTTCGTTATGGAGAGGGGTGCTGAAAGCAAAACCGAGCCCTGCAGGAAGCCAGTGCATCTCAGCACTTCTGCTATGGGGAAAGTATCCACAGTTGCTTGTTTCCCTTAATAAGACAAGACCAAAGTCCGAAGGTTCGTGACTTGACTTGCCTTAGCCTTCCTCTCCTCTCTGCAGTAGTTCCTTGACAGCGCGTGCGATTGGGTTTTCCCTCTCAAGCAGAACTGGAATTGAAGGAACACAGAAGGTATTATAGGAGTGAGTGTGCAGTGAAAGGCTGGGAAAGCTGGGGGAATTGGGGGTAGTGTTTTAAAGCCTGGTAGTGAGCAGAGGGAACTGACCTGCAGCAAATAGAGACATGTCTCAGGAAACCCCCTGGGCATGAGCGGTGTGTGTGAGGCTTTGTGGCCACGGTGGGAAGGGAGATGATGGGGACAGAGCCCCTTCAAGAAATGAAACCTGAACCTCATCCAAGCGATTTCCAAGAGGCTCAGCTCTGGCTGTCAGGGGGTGGTAGGAACGTGGCTGCAAAGGAGCTGTGTGTGTGGGCCCGCACGTGCTGCCTGTCACAGCAACACAGAGGCAGCTTCATGCTGTGGCCCTGGTGCGTTACATGCGCGGAGGGATGATTGATGATGATTCCAAACTGGGATCCTCCACGTGAATGTTGGGGGTTGCACAGTTACCCAGGGAAGCGATGGCCTTTGTAATTAAAGCACAGGGGGGTTTGAGGCACAATGTGCTTCCCTACCCTTTGCTTTCTCATGCTAGGAATAGGTAAAACTCTTAGCAGTGAGATGTTTCAAACCCAGGGTTGTCAATATGTCTCATTTAACCTCAACTGCTATAGATTGACTGTCTCCACAGCCAGTGTAGTTTTCTTGGCATGCCATGCCTTGCCACATCATTCTGTCTCCCTGGAAGTTCTCCTGCAGCCCGTCTGTGTAAGACAATGCTTGGCATGCAGTTGTTTTGCATCAGTGGTCCAAGTTCTTGGTTGGCATTTGCTTCATCCACATGTGTCCCATTGCCATCTGCTGGAGGATGGTGAGTGTGCTCCTGGGGCTGCTGTCCCTGAGGCCACCCACTCCCTGCTGAAGATCCCTTGAGGTTAGTTCCTGGTCTATGCTGCTGCTGAGGCTGTGTTCTGTGATGCACTGGTAACCCTGGGTCATGGCATGTGCCTCCGATAACAAACACCGCATCAGGACAGAATGACCCAAGTCCTGTCTTGGATGCTCCTGCACAATAAAAGCACAATTCTCACACCTATGCTTGTACTTGGGTTGGAAAGAGGCTGAATTTGAGTTTACAGCTGAGCAAAGAGTAGAGGTGGAATTGCTGAACCACTTTGGTGTAGATAGGACTGGGAAGCAAGGCCAAGGCGTGCAGCATGACCAGGGGCTTGAAGTGTGGACCTCAGCCTCTTCCTTGGGGGTATTCTTTCAGGAGTGCCAGGCCTTGGAAATTGGGCCTCTCCAAAGCAGCCTGTTTTGGATAGCAGAGCTCACTAGTCCTGTTATCCACAGGAGTCTGGATCCCATGCAGACATCCCCAGTACTGGGACTGGAAGCTACTGCCTGTCCCAGCTTCTGCATATTGATGTAGAGCTAAAGCACACTGCATGGATGGGGCTTCATCACGCTGTTCTGTTTGCAATGCAGGAGGCCTTCGAGGAGCTACAGTGGTAGATGCCTTAGATACTCTGTACATCATGGAACTCGAGGAGGAATTCCAAGAAGCAAAGAAGTGGGTGGAGAAGAGCTTTGACCTGAATGTGGTGAGTCAGCTCCTGGGAATGCCTGTCCGTGTCACGGAATTCAGTGCATTTGGTCACTTCACAGCATTCTCAGAATCATCTGGGGAGGGGAACTGGGAAATTTGAGGGGAAGAAACCACTGTCATGGTTCTTCTGCATACACATGACACAGGCTGCAGGCCATGGGCCACCAGGTCAGACTGCCAATGTCCACCTGGAAATGAGATCTGGTGTTTAATGTTTCTTGTGTTTTGGTCTGGGTTACAAAGGCAGCTGTGGTTATCAGATACTCCATGGAAGTTTGTTCATCAAAGAGCAAGTTCTGTTTCACTTCAGTTAAATGTCTGCTTATGGTAGGACATGTTTTCCTTTTGCATTCTATAGACTAAGATGGAAAACACTGATCTCATTGACTGGGGGCTTTGTGGGTATGTCAGTGCTGTGTGCACGCTCCACAGGTGTCTGCACTTGGAGCACTGTCTGCTGTTCTGGTGTCTTCAGCATAAGAAGGACATGGAGCTGTTGGCACAAGTGCCTGGATTTGGAAGGAAGGGCATCACTCTCTGGGCTCTGTCCAAGCCACTTCCCAGCGCTCCTGTTGGACCTGCTGGGCCTCCGGATGCAGCACAGTGCTGTCAGATGGAGGATGACAAGTGCAAGGTCCTACACCTGGGTTGGAACAATCCCAGACACAGCTACAGATTGGGCAGAGAAGAGATTCAGAGCAGCCCAAGGAGAAGGACTTGGGGGTGTTGATTGATGAGAAACTGAACATGAGCCAGCTACAGTGTGCTCTTGCAGCCCAGAAAGCAACCGTATCATGGGCTATATCCAAAGGAGCGTGGCCAGCAGGTCAAGGGAGGTGATCCTGCCCCTCTACTCTGCTCTCGTGAGACCTCACTTGGTCTATTGTGTGCAGTTCTGGTATCCTCAACATAAAAAGGACATGGAACTGTTGGAACAAGTGCATAGGAGGCCACAAGGACAATCAGGGGCTGCAGCACCTCCCCTATGAAGATAGGATGAGAGAGTTGGGGCTGTTCAGCCTGGAGATGAGAAGGCTGCATGGAGACCTCATAGCAGCCTTCCAGTATCTGAAGGGGGCTATAGGGATGGTGGGGAGGGACTCTTCATGAGGGACTGTGGTGATAGGACAATGGGTAACGGGTTCAAACTGGAACAGAAGTTTAGATAGGACCTGAGGAAGAAACTCTTCACTGTGCGGGTGCTGAGGCACTGCAATGGGTTGCCCAGGGAAGCTGTGAATGCTCCATCACTGGCAGTGTTCAAGGCTGGGTTGGACATAGCCTTGGATGCCATGGTTTAGTGTGAGGTGTCCCTGCTCATGGCAGGGGGGTTGGAACTGGATGAGCTTAAGGTCCTTTCCAACTCAAACTATTCTGTGATTCTATGATTCTGTGCTGTCCTTTATCTCACTCTGTGGACGGGGCCCCTTGCCATAGGCTGTTGTCTCCAAGCCAGCTCTCCTAGTTCTCATGGGAGAGCTGATGGGACCTTGTCAGCGGCATATGGAGAATGTTGAAACCAGAGCACAGTTTAAACTTTGAGGTTTTTAATGCCAGCCCTGTTGTCTGTTGGGCCAAATGGTTCTCCCTATTGAAACAATGCATGCAGCTGCTTTATAGAAAAGCATCATTTGGGAGGGCACGACTGACATTCATGTGTTCATAAAAGGAAGACCACATCTGATAAATCTCGTGAATGCTCTCAGTACGTTACTGAATCAATAAACAAGGAACAAAATCAACTGGGAGATAATTTATCTGGATTTCATAAAAGCTTTTAATCTTGGCCTGCAGAATAGATTGATCTGCAAAGACAAGAGTGGATGCTCTGGATTGATCGGTGGAGTCAGGCAGCACAACAGAGGGGGAGAGGAGGGAAATTAATTAAGGATTGTCCCTGTACAAGGAACACTGATAGTCCAGAAGTGGGGCTCCAGCACCCACAGGCTCTGGTTGGACCTGGGTGCCATGATGCTCATGCAGTTTCAGTCATCATCTGAAGGAAGCGCTTGCTCTGCTCTGTAATGCAGGTATTTGGAGGTCAGGCTAGTGCAGAGGTGTGGGTGCCTCTTTGTTGCTGTGTTGGTGGAAGATCTTTCTGGCGTTTGGCTCTATACACGTGAGGGTAGGAATCTTTATCATGCAGATTCAACAGCCAGAAGCACCTTGTTTTCAACCGTACATCTTGGCATGCAGTCATTTTGACTGCTCATCAACTGAGTAGGTAGAGCAAAACGTGTTCCAGGTGAGCGTGTTCTGGAGTGATTCAGGGAGAAACCATCCACGTGCATCTGCTGGGGGTGGTGGTAGCACATGGACACCATGCAGGTTGTCTCTGTCAGCGTGCCCATCACAGGCTCCCTGCAGGCTGTGGTCCTCTCTGAGCCCGCAGATGGGTGAGTTCCTGAGTGACAGAGAATACCTGCCAAATGCAGGCAGTGCATCAGCTCTGTTCAGTGCCCTCTTCACAGGGAATTGCAGGAAGTCATTTTTCCATATGGCTGCACGATTTGCTCTTCAAATGAACCATTTCAAGAGGCACATTTTTGCTCTGAACTAACTCACAGCATTCTGCAAGGCATAACCCAAGTCAGGGTTGGATGGATGAACAATACACCTGCTCTGATTGACATACTGTCATCTGGGGATAAATGGGCAGTTTGGGTCTTTCTCCTCCCTTCAAGCTCCATGTGTCACTGTAGAGCAAATAAAGTACTGTGAGATCTTAGACAAAAAGCTGTGTTTCACTGTGGGTGAGGACTGGAAGACTTTAAGTATCTGCCCACAATCTGTTCCCTTAGCTGCCATTTGCATGTGCAGACTTTGCAGTCAAGTCTATCATTATGTATTTGCAGAATGGAGAAGCATCCTTGTTTGAGGTGAACATCCGCTATATTGGAGGACTGCTGGCCACGTACTACTTAACTGGAGAAGAGGTTTGTTTCTACAGCTCTGCATGTCTTACACAGTCACCAGTAATGACCTGAGAGGGTTCTCCAGCAGCTCTTCTCTGAGCATCAGATAATCCCTCCATGAGAACAGGCCAAACCTGTCGTTTTTCTCAATAGCAATATGCCACTAATGTTCTTTTAATTAAGTCTCACATAATTACCTTGCACACACCATGCATGGCTCATTGGCAAATCTGCTCTCCTGTGGGCAATTCCAGCAAGACCCGTTTTCAGCTGGATAGAGTGTTCCATGGTGAAATGCTGTTTGCAGGGATCATTGTCTTTGTCCTTGTCCCTTTGTATTCTAAACATAGACGAGACTTCATCAAGCATCCTTCCAGATTCTGTCTCAGACTAAAGAGGGCAACTGCTTAGTGTCAAGTGCTCCAAACTCTACTTGGACAGCAGTAATTCCTCAGTCAAAGTGCCCTGGGCTGCAGGAAGGGACCTGCATCTTGCCAACAGAGTGCTGCAGTAATGCACAGTGTTCCCTTGCCCAGCAGCTGTGGATGTCACAGACCCATCAGAGTGAAGCAGCCCTGCAGTGGATGCTCCCATTCTGGCTAGAGCAGGAGGCTCTCGCTTCCATTTCCCTTCTTTCTCTCCAGCCTACAGAGGCCAGGGCTTAATGCCATAATCTGTTTTATAATGTGCCTGGCCTGGAATTCTACAACTGGCTGTAGAGAGATGAAGAGATTATTCCTTTGCTCTGGAAGTCTTAGGCAAGCAGAAACTCTGATTCAAGGGGGAGTTTTGTGAGTGAAGGAACTGGAAGACTGGATCTTAAATGAGAGCTTAGCTCCCATGCCAAACACTGAGCGTGGCTGGGTGTTGTCCACCTTAATAGGATGGGATGGCTCATCACTGATCCGTGGAATCAAGGGAGCAGCGCTTACTTTCGTTGCATTTTAAATGAGCTCCAGGAATGACTTCTTTCTGGGATTTCCCTCCAGGGAAAACTCTCACACATTCAGTGCCCCAACTCAGGGCTTGCCTTGGTCACAACTTCAACAGGCTTCAGCTCAACAGAGCAAACAGAAACAACATTAAACCACAGAACTCCAGCTGTAACCTCTTGAGATGCAGACAACAGTGATGCTCAGCAGCCAGGGCAGTGCCTGGCATGTTCCCACTCAGTGTCACCAGGCTGAAGGCAAAACTCATGTCCCACTTTCTTGCTTTCCCTTCTGAACCAACCCCCTATCTCCTTGCAGGGTGTCTGAGGTCTGCTGGCTGATGGGAGAGCTGGGATTTCCTCAGTGCTGTATTTTTAGAGCACTAAATTCCTGCTTTCTCTGTACTGCTGTGACAGCTCAGGCTGGAATGGGGGGGCTTTATCTCCTGAGTCACTTACAGGCTTCCCTTGATCAGAACTAATCTCTGGAGCAAAGATTAGTGCTTGTATCAGTTTGTCCCAAAGTAATTGTGTGGTGGCTTTATGCTGCAAGCCACCGTAAGCTATAACTTGATTTGAAGGCCCAAACCTGAGACATCACAAATGGAAAAGAAGCAGCTTAGCCATGAATCCTTCCTGGAAAAGAGCTGCAAGTACAAGATTGTTGGAAACCATGTTTTTCCAACCAGAGATGACTCAAGCTCAGCAAACCCGTGTTGTAAATCTAACAGTGCTGCACCCCAGACAGATGTCTTTGGATGTTAATTCTGTCATTTCACCTCCCTGTGTCCTCGGCCACCTTGGGAAAAGGGAGGAATTGGTCCTCAGAGTCCTCTTTGGATGAGTTCAGATCCCAGAAGTCTGCTACTGAGGCATTGGGGTGTTCTGAGCTCTGCAGCTCATCCAGGCTGAGGGTTTGGCAGGGACCTGGGCCTGCTCTGGTGGGGATTTCTGGAGGACACTCAGGTAGATACCAAAGTTCAGCAAGATTCAGGTCTGTGCAGTGAACGAGGGCAGCAGCGTACAAACAGCAGTTACATGCAGCAGGCTGAGGTTTTATAATGGTCTATGTACTCACAAGCAGATATCAATCCTCTTTTCTTCTTTCAACAGGTCTTCAAGAGCAAAGCTTTGGAACTGGGAGAGAAACTTCTGCCAGCTTTTAACACCCCCACGGGTATCCCACGTGGCGTCATAAATTTGGGCAGGCAAGGCTCCCGTCCTTCCAGCATGTCATTGTGTTTGTGAATGCATGTGAAAGACCAGGATTCAGGCAGGAGCTCCTCAGAGGTGCCCCCCTCTCGTGCACATTCCTCGAGGTCATTTGTTTTGCCAGCTCAAAGCCAGGAGGTGCCTTGGCAGAGACTGCAGGTGGCTCAGGTTAAACCCAGCTGTGCTTCAGTCATCTGGGGCTCTCTGCAGTTTCCTCCTCTACCTCTTGGCAGGGCTCCGTGCTGCAATAGCATTTTCCTCGCTCTCATCTGCTTTGGAAGGTTATTTGTAGTCTGCATCCAGCATGCACGTAGCTCTGTGTCTTTACAGAGCGCCCAACTAGATGTGTGTGAATTTATCCATGTTGGGAAAACTTGGGAAAGGAACTGGCTGGGGCTGGCTGACAGGTTTGGTGCTAGAAAGGGGGAACTGTACAGATCCTTCTGTTTTCTGCTTGCTGCCAGCACTCAGCCATTCTCCACCTGGAGCCAGAACGTCTCTTGTCAGGTGGATGGTGGTGTCATGCTGGAGGGAGCTTTGGGTCAGAGACATTGCTGGAGGTCCCTGACTGAGGCCCACAAGGCAACTGGACTGCCAGCCTCATGTTCTTGCCAGCAAACAGCATTCCCTGCGAGTGAGGGCTCATGGGCTCGTTTGGATGCCTCCACACAAATCCCCCAGGGTAAAAGCTGCAGCTCAGAGGCAGTTGGAAACATGGGTTAACAAAAGCCTTTCGTCCTCACCTCTTGCAAAGCCCCGAGCAGCAGCCATGAAAATCGTTATTCATCTCTTAGCCCAGCTCTCCGGTTCGTGTCTGTTCAGTGTGAGACTTCCAGGTGGTTGGCTCAAGCTGCTCCGTGGCTCAGGTATCACTGGCACCCTTCAGTTGTATCATCTCTATGTGAACCTGGTGAAAAACAGAGCCACCACGGCCACTTTGGTCGTTGCTTTTCACAGAAGAGCCTCTCTGCTTTCTCTGTGGCTGATAAAGACTCTGTGGCACAGAGTAACCTTTCATGGACATGACAACCCTCCCCTGCCCTTTGTGGAGACAACTGAAACCCACTGGGCCTGCTTAGGCATTCCCAAAATGGTTTGCTGTTGACTAAGAGCAAAGCAAAGCAGCTCTGAGCCCACAGTCAGAACCCATATTACTGGCTTAATCTCTGATTTCAGGGCCATGAAACTGCTCTGAGGGCTCAGAGGATCAATTGGTCAGGAGCAAGGATGAAGTAGTCTGACCGTTTCTACTGACTGCTGCTACTAAGTCTGTAGTCTGACTACTGCAGGAACATGATGAACAGCCAAAGGCTGTCAAGTGGAGCAGGGAGTTACTCAGTGTGGGATTGCTTGTGGAGGTGGAAGCAGAGGAGAGCGAGGTAGTGCTGTGCAAGCACACTGACCCCAATGTCGGGATGAAACCAAAGCCCAGGAGGAATCTTCTCTCCAGTTCTACTTTCACAAGGATGTGCTAATTCCAGAGAAACCTCATCTGCCCAGGAGGGGATCCTTGCAGCGTGTGTAGGTTTTGGTGGTGGTAGCCTGGGGGGGGGGTGAAGAATGACCTCCAGGTATTTGAAACAAACAGAAGCTGGCAGTAAGTCAATTCCTACATGGTTTTGAGGCCCCAAGTACCACAACCCCCCAGCCCTTCCCATAGCTAACTGCCTTTATCTCTTCCTATCACTTCACACCACCTTTTCCTCTTGTGTCCCCTTTCCGCTGATGTGCTTCCCTGTGGCCTCCTGTTTTCACACAGGCACTGTATCATCTAACACAGGCTTGTTTTCCATCCTGCTGCTCCAACTGCCATGCTGTCTGCCAGGTCCTACAGTGCATTGTCTTCCCAAGCTGCTGCTCCGTGCTCCCTGCCTATGTATTGCTGCACTGTCATTGCTCTCCTGATGCCTCCCATTCTGGGTCCATGATCCCTGCTTTCCTTCCCTTAAACCCTCTGCACCTCCCGGTTTTTATTCACCATTCTCTCCTGGTCTCTCTTTTGATTCAGCTTTGGATCTCTGTGAGGGAAGGAGATGATACAACCCCATGATACAACAGCAGCTTCCGGGTCCTGCCTGTCTGACCCAGCTCAGGAGGCAGCTTCTGTTTGTGAAATGGTGTTTGTTGGAGTGTCCCTTCAGGGCAGTAAATAAAGGAAAAGTAATTGACTCCTTTAGATAGAACATGGTGGGATGGTTTCACACCCCCAGCGGCTGCCAGGTTGTGTCCAATGTGATATTAAAACCAGCACCAGCCTGGGCAGGCTGAAGGCTGCATGGGGAGGTTTGTGCCATAGGCACTCGATGTTCCTGGGTACCCGTTTCAGCTGCATACTGTGTTTTCAAATGAAAAGCTGGTGCTGCAGCCTCCTGACATTTCACAGGAAGGCTGATGTTTGGCAGTGAGTGAGCAATTGGAAACAGTGTGAACATATTGCTGATCTAATGGCTTTTTTTTGTCTGGAGGCGAAACAAACAGCTCTGGACCTGAAATGGTTTTCCATAGATCACATGGAGGGAAAGCTTTTTTTTCCCCCTTCAGAAAGACCATTAGTTTGGGCCTCCTGTAAACAGCAGAAACCCTTTTCCAGACACTTTTCAGGCGCCATCTAGTGCTCCCCTCCTCATCACTGGAAACCTGTTCCCTCATCAGTGTCAGCTGCAGAGATGTGAAAATCAAACCGCTTCACTTCCGAGTCCTAAGAATATGTGTGTGTGTCCTCCCCATAGCCCCTGCTGGGATGTGGTACACGCTGCAGGCACATAGCAAAGGCAGGCTCTGTGCTGGGGGGACCTCAGGCTGTTTCTCCTGGCAGTGAAGGTTCTCTTTGCTCTCCCTGCAGCGGCATGAGTTGGAGCTGGGGCTGGGCATCTGCTGGAAGCAGCATCTTGGCAGAATTCGGTACCTTGCACTTGGAATTCCTGCACCTCTCGGAGCTCTCTGGCAACCCTGTGTTTGCAGAAAAGGCAAGTACTTCCCAACTTGGTCTTTAATGAATTGATCTCTTTATAGTGCTGGGGTCCGTGCTGGAGCAGGGCAGCACTATGGTCTGCCTGCAGCAGATGACATGACAACAACGTGTTCCTTCCCAATACCAGTCGAGCTCACCAGAGGAGAAAGCTTCCAGAGTGGGACATGGGTTCAGAAACCTGTCTCCAGGCCTCAGAGCATCTCTGTGAAGGAGTCAGTGAGCTCCTGTTGGAGATCCTGCCACACCAACAGGCCTTGGAAGGCAGCTGCCCCACTGCTTCCTTTGGCTGCTCCCATTTGCTGTAGCTCCTTCTCCATCACTTGCAGCCCCTGGGGAGACAGAGATGTCTTTTCCTGCGTCTGTTGTGTGAAGCTGTAGCAAAAACTCACTCAGACAAGGACACAGCCCAAATGAATCCATCTGTTGGATGAACAGATGAAAGAGACTGTGAGGATAATTGTTAATTCTGATATCCTAATAGTAGTGCCTTGTACTTGCAGACCTCTTCACTCTAAATAGGCATTAAATGTATGCTCCAGCCAGCAAGAGTTCTGCTGAGGTTTCTTGTGTAGGCAAGGCCTGACAGTTGACATATTGGATTCCTTTGGTGGAACTTGTAACTGAAAATCTATTAATATTATACATTACCTTGAGCTTCTTTTTTCCACAAGTGATCTTGTAGTGCATGTAGGAGCGACTTAATAAATACTCTGCTGGATAGCAGCAAGCCATTGACTTGTGCTGCACGTCCCTGAGGAACCAGCTTTGTTCCAGTTAGAATCCAAATGCCCCTATGAGCCCAAAGGAAATGGGGCCTGTCCAGAGTGGGCTGAAAACAGGCAGTGGTTCTGGGAATGCCGATGTAAAGCTCAAAATGTGACTTCTCTAGGAAATGCCCAGTGCAGATCTGTCAGTTGTGAAACAAGAGGAGAATGTGAAGAAGAGAAAGGAAGAAAGAGAAGGAAGAAGCTAGGAGACCAAAATGGAGAATAGGATGGAGTGTATGGAAAGCAGGAAGGGTGGAGTGAGCAAGAGGAATGTCACAGAGCAGTGAGCAGGAGAGGATGAGGGAAAGCTAGAACCCAAGGGAACTCTGTAGGGGAGATAAAAGACTGGTGATTTGAAATACAGGAGACAGGCTGAAGATTCCTGAGGACAGTGATAATGACAGGCTGCTCAGAGGAAGGGGCGAGCTCAGGAAAGACCAGTAAAGGAAACTGGTGTGGAAAGAAGGCATGTGCAAAGGCAGTGAAGGGTAGGGGAAGGAGATGAGCGCTGGAATCACAAGAGCGAGAAGATGCTCTGTTAAAAACTAGGATTGGATCCATGTTCTAGAGCCAAACTGTGGCATTTCGAGCTAGGGTCAAGCCTTTGTCCCCAGCCTCATAAGCCCAGAGAGGGGTATGGGCAGAACCTTTCTATTGGACCCTGCTGAGCAGTGTGTGCCTTGTGTGTGCCACGGGATGTGTCATCACCTTCATACTGACAGCCTCTGGGAGAACACAGAGGATGATGTGGGCTCCATCAACCTACCCCTGGGGAGCTGCTTGGGAGGAGCAGATTAACCCATTAACTTGCAGCTTGGGACTGGTGTGGTTTTAGCAGGAGCAAAGTCCGTCTGTGTCTTGTATTCAAACATGTCATTAATATGCCATGCTGCTGAGCTCCAGTAAATACTCAGCAGCACGAGGACATACTTGGAACACCGACTTAAGTCTGCAGCCAGCTTTTGGTGTACACATTCTCTGATTTGATAAAAGGTTTAGAGTGTATTAGCTGCTCTATAGGTTATAATAGGATATTTATGCTGCATACCATTTAACTTTGTCCCTTATGGGAAAGGCCGATTGGAGTTAATGGGGGTGAAGCCAAGGGAGGTTTTAAAGCTGTTCTAGCATATTAAAGAAGCTGTCTGTTGTTGAAATTGAAAGCCCAAATTTATCATGTTAAGAGACCACATGATGAATTCAAGTACTGAGTCACTCATCCCTGCCACTCCTTTCCTTTGGATCACAGAAAACATCACATCTCTTTCCCAAATCCTCAGGGCTGCTTGTGCAGCACTCTTAGCGAGCTGCTCCCACTGCCTACAGAACGGGGCCCTGCAGCCTTTGTAGAATCATTTTGAAAGCCCCACAGAGCTGGACAAAGCTTGTGCTGAGGAGCCAAAGCTGCTTCACCACGGCAGAGCCTTGTCATAGGGCTCTGCCTGCATGAGGCACTCAGTGCCACTGCAGGGACCATTGGCTTCTTCAGCAGAGAAGTAACAGAGCTTTTGTCTCTTATCTCTCCTAGGTGATGAACATCCGCAAGGTCCTGAACAGAGTTGAGAAGCCACAGGGCCTTTATCCCAACTTCCTCAGCCCGGTAACAGGGAACTGGGTGCAGCGTAGGTATCACTGCGTTCAGAGTCCTGCCAGGAGCATGTCAGTCTTTCCATTACTCTTTAGGAAGCAATAGTAACTGTCAGAGCAGCATGCCAAGAAAATGTCTTGTCAGGCAGCCTGTTATACTGTGATTAGATAACACAAGCCCATTTGTAAGGTGCAATATAGTAATAGTACACTTATTCCATCAGGCTTGTTTCCACCTTGTCTCACCTCCAGAAAGAATTAGGGCCTCTCTTGCATGGGGGAGGATAATGGTACGTGGTTCATCACACAGATATTAGAAAGCAGCACATCTCTTTAAGACCTCATCATGCAGGCATCACATAGCCCACAGGCCTGCTTGGGAGTTGCATGTGAAGGCTGTGAGCAGAAGCACAGTAAGATTTCCTTCCCGAGTGTGCTGCAGCAGGTAAGGAACCACCAGGAGAGGCAGAGGGCTTATGAAGTCTCACATCCCCTGAGGATCTAGGGATGCATCCTCCTGTATGCATCCGAGTACCTCTTACCTTGGTACCTTTGTGTGGTGCAGTTTGGTACAAGGGTACAACAAGTATGTATTCTCTCTTGTTGGGAACCCAGCACTGGCCAGCGGTAAGGACATGGGCATTGAATAGATGCTGCTCTAAAATGAAAGAGGAGCAACAACTAAGGAAGGACTTGAAAAGAGCAAGGAAATGGTAGAAGCAGTGTAACCAGGGGAAGGTTATTTACTTCCCTGCTGTACACACGTAGCCTCTTCCTTAACCAGAAAAGAGACTGTACCTCTCTTTTTATGCCACCAAAGGGCAGAAGCTTGCCTTCCGGTAGGCACACGAAAGGCTACTTCTGCTGCTGTGCCCCACATCTCTGACCTCACTGTTGGGGATTTGCTTGGTTTGGTTGCTGGATTTCCTTTTGCTCTGTCAAAGGAAAGAAAAGTCTGTTTTTTTCTGTAGAAGCTGTTTTTAACCTGTCGCTGGGTTATGTTTATCTTGTTTAAGCAGTTTTCTTTGGGTCGTTGCATTACCTAGTGTTCCCGTGTCTCTTGCTCTGTTTGCTCTGCTCCAGCCCTTTTGAACTACTGTGCTAATGGCTCTGATTGTAGCTGACAGGCAGTTGCATGAGACAGAGTGGGAGCTCTAACCCTGAGACAGCTCTGGCCTTTCACTGCCAAACAGCACCTCTAATGGTAATTGACAGGGCTTGGCTTGAAAGGTGTCCCAACAAAGCATCTGTATGGCTGCAGTTGTCCCATTAAACCAGAGCTGTCCCTTGGTGCAATGAGGAAAGAAAATAGGCTTCTGTGTTTGTCCCATTCATTGATGTTCAAAGTTACCCAGTCCCTTTGTAAGCAGTTTAGCTGCTCCTCCACACTGGTCTCTGCTGAGCTGCTGCAGTATGTTCCACTTGGAAAGCAAATCCGCACGCTGAGGTGCCATTTTCCATGAGTTATTCCAAACTGGCAGCCACACTGAACATTTTACCAGACACAGCATTAGTTCTGCCTGTGCATGGGTGCTGAGAGCTCTCCTAGAGCTCCACGTCACGAGGGCAGCTCATGGGGCAGGCTGTTTGCAGCAGCGGTTCATAATACAGCCGTGTGGTCTGATTCAGCTTCTTCTGCATGTCCAGTGGTGAGAAAGAGATTAGGACCAAAGCAGGGAGGCAGCTGCAGGCTGTCACAGAGATATCCCCTGTAGGTGCCAGGCTCTCATTTTCTCTCTTGTCATTAAAGCTCTTTGCAGGAAGCCGTTTTGCTTGGAATTGCTGTGATTTTCTTAAGAGGTGCATCTTTGACCTGCCTGAATGAGCGCATCTTCCAGTGAAGAGGCAGTGCTGTGCCTCTCCCGAACACAGTCCTTACCTGGGGACAGCTAAAGCACAGTCCCCTGATGAAATCAAGAATTTGATTATACAGTGCCTTGGAGGCAAATGCTGGCAAAGCTGATGGCATATGCAAAGTACAAGGGCTCCTGCTTTGGTGCTTTTATGAATGACGCGCTCAGGATCACAGAGCTGCTCTGTACAGACAGGCTCTGCAGCCCGTGTTTGCAAATAGTCTGTCCTCTGTTTTGTTGAATTCGTGCGTCTCATTTCATTGTTTTGCTTTGGATTATTCCTGGATCAGTGGGCACGCTGTATCAGCAATATTTGCTCTTCAGGTCAGGATGTCGTGGCTGTTGGTCTCTTCTTTTGGTAGGATTTAGCATTTAGTCACAGGCCGTTATAAATGTACAGAGATAGGGAAGATACAAATCTGTCCAGCTAGCTCCAAACCCTGCTGCATCCACTTCATTGGCAATGAGGATGCACACCAAGAGGTAAACTCTGGTCCTTAGCAGGGATGGTTCAGTCCAGGCTGGGGAATTTGTCTTGCTCTTCTAAAAAGGCCTGAACTTGGCTGCTTGAAAGAATGGATGTTCCCCCTGTGGTACAGTTTACAGATACACAGCAGCCAGCGGTTCACCCAGGCAGAATCCTGCCGCTGCCATGCCCATTTCACAGTGCAGTTCTTCAGCATCCTCCTGTAAGGTCACAGCTCTGTGTGCTCGGAGCCGATCGCCTTGAAAATCCCTGCAGAAGGAAATATTCAGTGCACATCCTTGGACCTGACTTTATCATTTTAATGCGCCGACAGGCCCAGCCTTCCCCAGGCACAGAGTCCCACCATGAGCCAGGAATACAAATGGCATGGTGGAGAGGTCCCTACAGCAGCCCCTTGCTGGCAGCTCTGTGTGAGCCAACATGCTTTTTCCCTTTCCTGAGACAGAGGCAGCACCCAGTGGCTTCATATGAGTAGAGCTCTATCAATACCTGCCTTTGCTTTTGGTTTATGAGGCTGGGATTTATGATGATTGCTTCATAAATAGGAAGCATCTTCAAGTTGCAGTATAAATAAGTCACAAAGCAAGACCTCTGAATAGTTTTGGTAAGGGATACTAATGTGTTGTAAAATGACAGAGCATTTTTCTTCTGATTGCACTTTCCACCTTTCTTGCTTTTTGAAAAAAGAAATGCTGCAAGCTCCCCCCAGGAAACTGAAAAGAAGAAAGAGAGAACAAGGGCATTGAACAAGACATGGTTGTTTGTTCTTTGTAAAGCAGCTGCTCATTGTATATCATGAAGCTGAAGTTCTCTTCTGGCTTTCCCACTGCAGACCACGTCTCCATTGGGGGGCTTGGGGACAGCTTTTATGAATATCTCATCAAATCTTGGCTGATGTCGGACAAGAAAGACTCTGAAGCTAAAAAGATGTATGATGATGCACTAGAGGTAAGGAGCAAATTGCTGCTCTATTTTTAGGGGGAAGGGGACGTTGGTCATTATAGTGTTTCAGGCAAAAATATCCAAGATCTTTGGATTTCTATGGTATTTTCGCCACTCCTTTCCACTAAGTAAATACTTAGTAAGCCACTTATTGTGCACTATGTATCTCAAAATTCTGGTTTTCATCCCTTTAGGCAATAGAAAAGCATTTGGTCAAAAAGTCAGCTGGAGGATTGACCTACATTGCTGAATGGAGGGGTGGTGTCTTGGATCACAAAATGGGCCACCTGGCTTGTTTCTCTGGGGGCATGATAGCCCTTGGAGCTGAACATGCTGGAGAAGAGAGGAAGCAACATTACATGGATCTCGCTGCAGAAATAACAAGCACATGTCATGAGTCTTACGCACGCTCAGGTAAATCTGTGGGCTGCCTAGAAAGTGTTAGTAAGGGGTCACCTACAGCCTTAGGAGGCTCAGCTTTTGTGTGGCAGAGGTTTGCACCCCTGTGTGTGGTTTTCACTTGTCTTTTCCAGGCTATCTAGAAAAGAAAGCAGTCTGGTTTAGAGCTGGAGCAGAGGGACAGGCAGATGGGAGCTCTTGTGGCAGAGCTGGGCAGTTAACCCCCAGCTTAGTCCCACCTCCAAGCCACAGAACTGGCCTTCTCCCAGCTAGACTATAGTTTGAGTCTATCTTTTCACATCCCTTTGCAGATAAAAAGGGGAAATTAACAGATTAATTGCAAAGCATCCCACTCAGTGGAGCAGAGCAGCTGAAAAGCCCAGCAGCAGTGTGGGAGACCTGCAGCTGCTGGTAGGAACAAAACAACTGAAGTCCTTCCTGCTGTTGAACAGAGGCTGGCTAAATCTTGCTGTTCCCCAAGGACTGGAAAATCAGTTTCCCTACCCAGTGTGCTTATCAGTGAGGACTTTGGGTGAGCAGTGACATGATGAATGAGAGTCTCGGTTATTCTCTGCCTGCAGGGCTTTCAGCAAGAGGGGCTTGCTTTGGACACCACTCCTTCCTTTGTAGGCATCTCTGTAGCTCTTCTGAGACTGCAGGCAGTGAAGCAGCAGTCTGCTGCCCAGGACCTGGTCAAGCACAGGTCTGTCTACCCAGACTGTTCCCAAAGGCTGTTTTGCACCTTCACCACGTCAGCAAGCCCATGCTGGCAGCCAGTGTCCAGCACGTTTGCCCAATAAACTTAAAGCTAACCTGACATGTTCACAAATAACTCTCTGTTTTTCCCCCAGCGCTTCCAGAACTAAACTAAGCCACCCAAACTAATAACCCTCTGGTTGTGAGTGCCTGGAGCCAGTTTTCACCTTCAGCAATACCCACCAGAAAGGACAGTAGCAACCTGGCCACACTGGTGACAGTGCTGTCACTTCAGGAAGCTCATTGATTTACAGAGAATGTCTGTGCATGTCACGCTGGTGCTCAGCAGATGGTCCAGCACTGTTAGATCCCCATGCCAGGGGGAAGGTGTGCGACATAGCTGGAGAAAGAAAATGACTCCCTGAAACACGGCCTTGTGGTAGGCACAAGGGAACAGCAAGAGAAACCCTGTGGCATGATCACAGTCATAGTCACAGACTGGTTGGGATTAGAAAGGATCTTAAGATCATCAAGTTCCAGCCCCCAGCTATGGGAAGGGACTCCTCACACTCGATCATGTTGCCCAAGGCTCCGTCCAGCCTGGCCTTGAACACTGCCAGGGATGGAGCATTTACCACGTCTTTGGGCAGCCTGTTCCAGGGCCTCACCACCCTCACAATCAATCTCTGTGCTCAGTTTCCCTGGGTTTTGAACAGGGAGAGGGTTGGTGTTGGAAGTGGGGATCAGAGTGCTAGCCAGTGCTTGCAAGGGGTTGAGATTCTCATGTAAGGGAAGCTCCAAAAGACCCAGGTACTCTGACTGTGTTAGTTACAAAATCCCAGTGAAATCAGTGAGGCCTTCCCCATCATCCCAATGCCTTCCTTCTCAAAGAGGCTGCTTGTGGACCACAGGAAAGGCAGAAGAAGTGATTGCAGGTCCCAGGTACCACTTCTTACAGCCTCTTAGCTTCAGTGCAGGCAGAACAGCTCAGTCTAGTGGACAGATAATTGTGAGGCAATTCCTAGGGCAAATACCAGCCCAGCAAAAGTGCCAGGACATGGGGTAGATTTGTGCCTCCTCTCTGCATGCTCAAATCTGGTCCAAGTTTGTGAGTTTTTCCACACTCAGAAACACTTCATCCTCACCTAGACAGTACCCACGTCCCACACCATGAGGAACACCTGGAGTGGCAATGGGCACAGCTTGTGCACTCTGTGGAGCTGCCTCTGGTTTGACATCAGCGTGAGGCTGATCTGATAGACAAGCACTACTGCACTGCTCATGCAAGCCTTAAGTACACATTGGCAGCCTGAGCAGTATAGAAGCACGTGGACAGTCTGTTTCTTTCTCCTCAAGATGATTATTGCATGTGTGTGATTTTTGTCTAGATACCAAACTGGGCCCCGAAGCCTTTCGCTTTGATGCTGGAACTGAAGCCATGGCAACCAGACTCAGCGAGCGCTACTACATCCTGCGGCCAGAGGTGGTGGAAAGCTACATGTACATGTGGAGGCTGACACACGATCCCAAATACAGGCAGTGGGGCTGGGAGGTTGTGAAGGTATGGTTGGAATAATGCTTCCAGGCTGCTGGATTCTTGCACAGCTCTTTCCTTTGGAGAGAAAAGAGCAGACTCTCAGTCATGTTGGACACTAAGACACATTAGCCGTGGGGCAGGAATGCACAGAACAGCTCGATGTAGTGTGGTGTCTGCTGATCATTGTGTTTTCTTCTCCCTTTTGGGCTACACTAAAAACAGTCAATGAGAACAGTGGAGGTTTATGGAAAGGAGTGCTGCAGACAGCAAAACCTGCTATTAATGTAACAACCCTCTGCACAAAGGAGTCAATGTTCTACCTGCAGTATCTAGGCTGCTCACAACCATGGGTTTGTAATGGGCCAGGGAAAAGCAGAAAACATGCCTTTGCCCTGGGTCTTCTTCCCACAAAGACCTCCCAGCCTGAAATTCCCTCACCTCTTTCTAGCTCAAGCAATAGCCTGTTAGCCCCTGCCCACATCCTAGCAGGAGCTTCACATCAGTGGCTCAGCTGTCCTTTGTCTACTCCCTGGAAAAGAGCCTCCCCAAGCAGCGAGTTACCACTTGAGATCTGGTTGTGCTATTTCTGTAACATCAGGGTCAATCAATCAACTAACTTAGGTGGTTTTTGCTTCTCTTGCTATTTCATTAGAACCAGCTTTATTCC
Organism: Forpus xanthops; assembly: GCA_032466535.1. Classification (NCBI taxonomy): domain Eukaryota; kingdom Metazoa; phylum Chordata; class Aves; order Psittaciformes; family Psittacidae; genus Forpus; species Forpus xanthops. The sequence goes on from JASSUY010029533.1 coordinate 57,101, forward strand.
CAGAGTCTGGAGTAATCACTACACTCTTAGTGAGAGACTGAGCCTACTGTAATCCTGGAATTTGATTTGTAAAGCTGACTTGTAATGGAGCTGATGATGATTAATGAGTTAACTCCTTGCTATTGTGTGTTACTGAGATTTCTCTTCCTTTCTCAGGCCCTGGAAAAACACTGTAGAGTAGAAGCTGGTTTCTCTGGCATCCGAGATGTTTATACCACAACCCCAACCCATGACAACATGCAGCAGAGTTTTTTCCTCGCAGAGACTCTGAAGTAAGTCCAGTGTCACAGAGGCTTTTCAGAGTAGCATAATTCCTGCAGCATCAATACTCTTGTCTGCTCAATTAGTTTCTAATAATAAGGGGGAAGTCGTATTCTCTGTGGGGAAAACTGGGCAAGGCTGTGAGCGAGGTAAAGCTTTGGTAGTTTCCTCCTGCAGAACTACTGCTGTCATTGGCACTCTCAAGGTTTTTGCTTGTGTGCAGGATTGAAAGGACACTTCCTGTGATTTAGAGCTGCTCTAAGTGGGAGGCTCTGACTGCTGAGCTCCCTTGCATTCAGCTAAGAGACAGCCTGCCTCCTCTGCCAGGTCAATGACCTGTATACAGAGGAGACGTGACTGTGGCCTGAATTTGCTGCCCCTTGGTGCACAGCTGCCTTTTGCAGGTAGCAAGAGCTGACATCGTTGCTGATCACAGATGGCCTTCCCGTTGTGCCACCTTTGCAGCAGGGCTGGTAGTTTCAAGCAGGAGATTGAGGCAGGGAGTGGGGGAATGCATCATCATAAACTGTGGCCACTGAGGCCAATGGCAGCTCCCATCACAGTCCTGCTTGTCTATGCCTGGAGTCCCACTGGTGTTTCTTTCCATCTTCCTCCTGGCTCCAGGTACCTCTATCTTCTGTTCTGTGAAGATGACGTGCTGTCTCTGGACGACTGGGTGTTCAACACAGAGGCTCACCCCCTGCCAGTCAACCACACGAACTTTAAAGCAAGCGTGCAGCAGTGAGGCCTCTGCCCGGGCCCTGCTGCTGCAGCCTCAGCGTGTTACGGCTTTTCCTTTCCATTAAAGGAATTTGCATTGTTCCTGAAATGGTATTTTGGGGCATAGTCCAATTCCGGACAGTATTGTATGGGGAAGATGAAACCATGATGTAAGCACCTTCTTTTCCTCTGTGAGGAGCTCTATTAGCCTGATACTGAGATGTTTATTCTGGGCCATATTGTACACAGTTCATAGACATTCCTTTATACAGAGAATTTATATGAAATCCACTGACTTTGCTTTATAGTGGCCAAAGGACTGGAACTTTGCCATAAAATAGACTTCACACAGACACATCCTCCTTTGGTTTCTCAGTTTCATTTTTGCCTTTTATATACTCATGGATTGATCACCTTTCTAATGAACAGTTGCCAATCTACTGTGCTTCCTAAGCACTTAGGAAGGACAGGACAAGAGCACAAGGAAGGGCAGATGCCCTTTATGTAAGAGAGCAGGTGGAGTGCATGGAACTCTGCCTAGGGATAGATAAGGAGCTGACTGTGGGCTTATGGGTTAGGATTAAAGAGAAGGCAGACAAAAGTGACATTATAATGGGTGTCTGCTATAGGCCACCTGACCAGAAAGAGCCCACTGTTCAGCAAGACAGGGAACCTGATTACATAGGACATGGAAATGGTTGAAATACCAAATGTCACCTTTGTCTCAGTCTTTACTAGTGGACTGGTTTTCAGGAATCACAGGTTCCATAGACCAGGGGGAAAGGCTGGAGCAAAGATGTACCTTTGGTAGAAGAGGATCAGATCATGGAATACTTAAGCCAACTGGACATACACAAGTGCATGGGCCTTGAAGGGATGCACCCACAAGTGCTGAGAGAGCTGGTAGATGTCACTGTCTCAATAGTCTTTGATTGACCATGGCAACTGAGAGAAGTGCCCTAAGACTGGAGTAAAGCAAATGTTCCTCCTGTCATCGAGAAGGGCAAGGAGGAGGACCCAGAGAGCCATATGCTCATGAGGCTCATCTCAGTCCCTAGGAAGGTGACACTATCCTGGAGACCATTTCCAGGCACAGGAACAACAGACAATTCCTCAGGAATAGCCATCAGGGAGTCAGGCTTAACCAGCTCACTAAACCTCTATGCTGAAATGACTGCCCTGGTAGATGAGGAGAGAGCAGCAGATAGAGTCTTCCTGGACTGTCAGAGGACATCATCATAAGACAAGCTGTTGATCAATAGGCTGAGCAGCCAGTGAGGTGGGTTGATAACTGGCTGATGGTTGGGCATAGAGATGGTGAGCAGTGGCATAACCTCTATTAGAGGCCAGTAACTAGCAGAGTATCCCAGGGATCAATACTGGTCCAGCCCTGGCTAAAGTCTTCATTAATGATCTGGATAATGAGGCAGTGTACCCTCAGCAAGTGACACAAAACTAGGAGGTGTGGCTGATAGACCAGAGAGTCATGCTGCCATCCAGAGGGACCTCAGCAGGCTGGAGAAATGGGCTGGTAAGAACCTCATGATGCTCAATAAGCAGAAGTGCAAAGTCCTGTACCTGGGAAGGACCAAGCCCATGCTCCAACGTGTGCTAGAAAGCATCCTGGCAGAAAAGGACCTGGGGGTCCTGTGGACACCAGGTTGACCATGAGCCAGCAATGGGCCCTTACTGAAAAGAAGGCCAGCTGTATCCTGGGTTGCATTAGCCCCAAAGCATTGCCAGCAGGGCAAGGGAGGTGACCATTCTCTACTCGGCACTGGTGAGGCCACAGCTGGAGTGCTGTGTCCAGTTCTGGGTTCCTCAGTCCAAGAGAGAATGGACATAGTGCATGAAGTGCAGCAAAGAGCCACAATGATCATTAAGAGTCTGGAACATCTCTCCTACGAGGAGAAGCTGAGAGGGAGGACAGTTTACCCTGCAGAAGGCTCAGGGGGAATCTTTTATATATACATATATCTAGGAGGGATGGTACAAAGAGGATGGAGCCAGGCTTTTCTCAGTGGTGCCCAGTGACAGGACCAGCACAAACTGAAACACAGAAGAGTCCTGAACATCAGAAAACGCTGCTTGTACTGTGGCAGTGACTGAGCCCTGCACAGGTTGCCCAGGGGGCTCTGGGTGGCCGTGCTTGAGCAGGGGGTTGAATCAGATGCCCCCAGAGGCTCCTGCCAACCTCACCCATCCTGTGATTCCGTGGTGTCAAAGCTGTAACTAAATCAAAACCTGTCTGCAGAGTTCTTGATTCTAGCGTATTTTCATATGCTTTTTCTGTGCTCTTAAAACACGTTTCCCACACGTGACGTCTCATTTCGCTTCCCTTCCTCGGTTTTGTGTTTTTCTACTTTGATTTGGAACTAAATGTTATGAGTCACTTGTAATAATTTCACTGCTGTAATAGTCAAATCTGTGAAAGAGAATAAAGTCTTGTAACATAAAAAGCATGTTTGGGTTGATCCTCTGTAAAGCCATCTGCCAGAGACCTGCTACATCATGCTTGGGATAACTAGGTGACAATACTGCTTGATTTCAAGAGTATTTCACAATAGATGTTGATTTCCAGAGTACTGTAGCCAGTGTGTGCGGACAGCAATTCCCATCTGCACCAGCTCTCTTAAATCGCTTCTTCCCCATCTGATAGGGTTAGCAGAAGCTCTACTGAATGTCTCATTTTTCTAGCACAAATAAATAATCCCCAGCCAAGTTTGCGCTTCCGTGCGTTGTTTCTGGAATGAACACAAGGAAAGGAAAGGAAAGGAAACAGCCCGAAGCCAGGTTGTTCCATGCCTCAGGCCCTGAGCCAGCGTTCAGCCTGTGTGTCCTCCAAGTGTGCAGGAATGCTCAGGCACAGCCCCTGCTCCAGCCATGAGTACCTGCTTCACACTTCTTGCAACAAGGGATCTGGAATGTGCATCCTCCCTCCCAGCAGCCATTCCTCTGGTCACTGCAAAGCTGCGTGGCCCTTGGTGAAAGGTTTTGTTCCTTCTCTTGATAACTGCTTCATCCAGCAACTTGGGAAGAAAAAGTTGCTTTGAGCAGGTTGGGAAAACAAAAGATGTGTTTCTGAATTCATGCCTGGGTAATTCCCCAAGAGAAATACAGTTGTCGGATGGGGATTTAGCATTATCCCAGGGATAAAGATGCTGCCTGGAAAGCTTGGCCTGGAGGAATGGGTTTTGGTAAATAAACATCTTGAGAGTGAGTTATCAGAGAGATTCGGATACCAGGAAGCTGGTTTAGCTCAGAGGGGTTTTATAATGGATTAAGGGAATTCCATAAATAAAAATGTCCTGCTCTTGGAGTAACTCAAAGCTCTTTGCCTGGCAAAATGTAAATCCCCAAAATAAATAGCATGGTTCTGATTTCCTTTAGAAATAGATCCTTGGTATTATATTAAAACTCTGCTCTTGTTTTCTCTTCCACACAAGTAAGGATGAATTTGTGAAGTCACATCCACCCACTGCTGCAGGAGAACTGCTGCTTCCTGTACCTCAATGGCTGCATCACCAATAGGGAGGGGGTTTAGCTGCCTGGTGATGTAAATCTTACTGATAGATTTGCTCACCAAGACACTTGTATGGAGCTTAGCACCAGCCACAGCAACAGCTTTTTGTTGCAAACAGCCATGCTTGGAAATTGCTGCTCTCCCACACCACAATCCTGCAACTATTTCTGCCTGCCTTCACAGATACCCACAGTTAAAGCCCTGAGGCCAGTGGATTAATCATGGCACCAAGTTAAGCATGCATGTGTTAAGCAGGAATAAAGCTTCACCCCAAGGATCAGCGTTGTTCCAAGGACTGGTGCTGATCCACAACTGGGATTTTTCTGTTCTAAGACAATGCAGGTAATGGGGATGTTTCCCACACTGGTGTGTTGTAAAGCTCGTGCTCTTGCCTTGCTCCTCTTCACACTCGAGCCTTCACTGGGTGCTCTTGCTCAAGCAGAGCCCTCAGCTCTGGGAGCTCTGTGTGCAGAGCAGGTTTTAGGGTGTCCCCTCTCCCACCTACCTTGTGTCCTTCCTGCTTGGAGGGGTGGTGGGATGTCTGCATCCAGATGTACAATGAACATCTTTGTCTTCAGACTTGGAGCAGATGAAGGCATGGGATGTTATGTTGAACCAGAGGTTTGGTTTTAAATGTCGAATGGAAAGGACCTGGGAAGATGTGTGTGTCCGAGCTGCTTTCCTGCCTTTCAGTCTCAGGCATATAGGACATCAGTGGGAATTCTGCTGTTGATTTACAGTGGGGGTTTTCTACTTCGGAGTTACCTTACCAGGAAATGCGATGGGCCTGCATGATTTCCCATTTCCCCTGTCACATTCACATTCAGAAGCGGTGATTCTCATGTTGATTTTCACCATCAGAGCATGTGGCCTTATTTATGTCGGAAGGAATTTCTTGTAAATGAAGTTCTAATGAGAAAGTTGCATCAGTCATAGAGATGAAAGCTCCTATGGCTTGTAGAACGGCCTAGCTGTTGTCACCGCCCATACAAGGAGGGAAGACAAAACCATGCAGAAAACAAATGCATCTTTTTGTAAGCCACACTTCATTTTTACAGCGTTATTCAATTCCCTTGGAAGGCTTTCAGTGCAATTGGTTATTGAATTCAAAAGCCTGGCAGCCGTGGGATTTTTCCACATACATTTTGATCTGCTCTATTTATCTGATTGTTTCACATGTGATGCACTGCGCTCTGGCTCCCAGTGGCAGCAGCATCAAAGTGTCAGCAGTTACTTCTGATCACGTTTGGGTCTTTGGCTTCGTTCCCTGAGGAGCCTCAACCAGATACTGTGCTGTAATTAGGAATCCTCTCAATAAACCACTCCTGCATTGTAATTGCTTTTGTTTAGTGAGAGCCGATGAGTGTCACAACTGTAAGTGACCCACCAGACTGGATTGCTTCCAATTGGAATAGGAAAGGCCAAGGGGGAGTTAGAAATGCAAGCCCATGGGAATTGGGTAGGCACTGGCTCTTGCTCTTCAACTAAATGATCTACTTTGAAATGCCTCAATCAAACTGCATTTCACTCTGCAGCCTTTGCCGGCCATTCTTTCCCAGGATGAACTGCAAGTTTCCCATGGCTGTGAAGCTTGGCACAGTACATCCCAGAGCAGGATTCAAGTTCCTATTCTGCAGTAAACACACCTCTCATTTTCTTGTTCCCTTCAAAAAGCCCATGTGAAACCAGACTTGAATACTCCTTTTTCCTTGCTTTTTCCAGAGGTAATCCTGGTTTGGGTTTGGCTCAATCTGATTGGGATTTGCTTCCTCAGGGGGGAAAGGGCAGATCTGTTTCCAGGTGCTTTCTCAATTTGTGCACAGGGCTCAGATTTTAATGCCATCTTCCATTACACCATACAGCTCTGACTTTCAAACGGGCTGTGGTTTCAGGCTATGGGAATAGGGCCATCAATTTACACAGTTCCTCTCTGGAATGTGGAGTTACTGCATGGACTTTCCATATGGAAAACCCATCCTGCTCCTGCAACAAAGACGTCAGTCCAAGTTTTCCATCCCTGCTATGAACCTCTCAGTCTTTCCTATCTTCAACCAGGCTCTTTCCCTGCTGGCAAACGGGAAATCTGAACAGCTCTTCCCACTGGGTGTATTTTCTTGGTTACTTCTCTACCTCACGGATTTCCTTCGATACAGGTCTGCCTGAATGGGCCACATGGCAGATGTCTGGGTACTTAAAATGCTTCGTGAGCGCTGTAACTCGTCATCTCAGGAACCAGGAGAGCCAGGAGATGTGGTTTCTTCTCTTTGGAGGAGTTCGTTCCCAGCAGATGCCCTGAAGTACCTCACCTTGTGTCTTTCATTTTTTCCTAGCAAATAATTCATCCATTTGGCATCTTTATACGGTCGCTGATGACACTGGAAATGATTCAGATGTAAAATGAGCCCCTCTGCTTCTTGTCTAAATGATATCATCTTGGCTCTGCCAGCCACCCTGTCAGGTCTCCTTCTTCATAGAGGTGTCTGCAGGCTTGGTCAGCTCACTTCACCTCTTGCTCTCACTCCAGACACACAAGAACATTTATCCTGTTCCAAAACATCTCATCCTGTTACATTTTGTGCTCTAAAGGTACTTGCTAGGTTATCTGAGGTAGACAGCAGCTCTCCACACCTGGCTGCCCAACCTAATGAGTCCAGCAAGTTTTAAAGCACATCTGCTTAAAGTGCTTTGAGTGCTTAACACATTCACACCCATCTCTGCTCCCAGACGTTATTTCAGTGCTCTGCTATTCCAGCTCTCCCCATCTCCTCATGGATCAAGCATCAGTTCTTTGATGGATGGGGAGGTGGAAAGCAAAGAGCGGTGGCAGCTTCATGAACGTTTTCTTCTGTGGTGGAGCTGGCAGAAGGAACCTTCTCCTTCCTCCCTTGGCCGTGCAGATGTATGACACTGACCTGAGTTACAAATAACCCGGTGCTTATGCTGTTGCTGGGCTCCCCAAGTCTGGTCCATTGTGGTGCACCATAGCTGCAGGAGAAACACCATGAGCTGTGTGAGGATCTATGGCAGGGAAAGGGACAGTGCCCAAGTCCCAAGGAGAAGGCTGTGCCTTGCTTTCACTGCCCAAGTCCTGTTCCCTCCCGTCTGCCTTCCTGGCAAGATCTCCATGCCCTCCAGCCTGCCCTGCCTAATATTAGCAGCCTCTTCCTCCTTGCTTGCTGCAGCTGCCCCAGCTCTCTTAATGGCTTGGTCATGCTCCCCTCATCCCCAACCACAACGCTCTCTAAACCTAAAACAAAAATGATTAGGCATGCTTAGGAAACAGCAAAGGCTTCAAAGGATTAACGGCTAACGCTTCCTGCTACCCTTAGAGAGATCAAACATTGGATGCTGTTAGCCCTACAGCAGCAGCAAATGATACTAAATCTACTGCAGTAATCGGGGGATTTCTGTGGTGGAGTGGGATTGCAGGAGGAGCAGGGGCTGGGCTGTGAGAAGAGATTAAAATGACTAACCATGGATGTCCTGGCCAAGCCACCGCTCAGGGGCAATGAGACAACCATGCCGAAGAACCTGGAAGGCACAAAGAACGTGGGGAAGGTGGAAAAGTTCAGGTTGGGGTGTTGTAAAGGACAGCAGAAATGGCTCAAAACGTGGGGTGATGGCACCAATGGCTCAGATCTTGGGGATCACAATGTGGCGGCAGGAGGCTGAGGCTCGGGCATGGCTGCAGATGGGCACCATCACCCTGATTCCCGAAAAGGAGACTGAAGTTGAATTTGGCGCAACGTAGAGACTTTATTCACAGCGCTGGATGCACGGGGGATCACTCCACCTAACGTGCATGCCGTAAATGCAGCG
>JASSUY010029534.1:0-15824 GCA_032466535.1 Forpus xanthops
AGCAGCCTTCCAGTATCTGAAGGGGGCCTATAGGGATACTGGGGAGGGACTCTTCATTAGGGACTGTAGTGAGAAGAGAAGGGGTAACGGGTTCAAACTTAAACAGGAGAAGTTTAGATTGGACCTGTGGAAGAAATTCTTTACTGTGTGGGTAGTGAGGCACTGGAATGGGTTACCCAAGGAAGCTGTGAATGCTCCATCACTGGCGGTGTTCAATACCAGGTTGGACATAGCCTTGGGTGGCATGGTTTAGTGGAAGGTGTCCCTGTCCACAGCAGGGGGGTTGGAACTAGATGATCTTAAGGCCCTTTCCAACCCTAACTGTTCTACAATTCTATGATTCTAAGATCCACACACATTAGATGTTAGTAGTATCTTGTACTGCTAGAAAGCACTATACTGTAAATGGTGACAGTATACGCAACTATGGAATAAAACACCTAATACATGACAAATTTGATAAATTTCACCAATAAAATCAATAGGGTTTAGAAAATTCCCAGTATTCATATGAATTTATGCATTTAGAAGTCAAGGTTTCTAGTATCCCAGGTTTCAGAACAGACAGCTCTTGAATTCGGAGCAGTAAGTCTTCCATTTTCCCCACTATAAAAGCAGATACTGAAACAGCCAGAGATTTTCTCTCAAGTTCCAGAAATACTTAATCTCATTTACCTCAAAGATTTGAACATCTGAACTTTTACGAACTACAACTTTTCACAGTTTCTGCTGCATGAAAATGCTGATGCTCTTATGTCTTAATGCAGAAAAATTCTTTTTCAAAGTATTGGTATTTCCCATCAAGTGGAAAGTCAAGGACTTAACCATTTGATTTAGAAAGCTGCAAATCTTCATATATTAAATTATTTCCACTTATCTTAAAATCAGAATGCTATCTCACAAAGTAAACCGTACGTAAAGAGCACTCATTTATTTTCTTGAATTGCTTTACTCAAAAGTGAATGAAACAATATTCTGGCCAAGATTTTCAAGCATGGATGCTTAAATATAGGCTCTTAGGCCTAAATATAGGAGCTGAAATGAATGCTCTCATTTTCAGAATTGCTGAGGTCCTATGAAGTTAGTAAAATGTAAAGAAAGTAATTTTAAAAGTCAGAATATGAATTTAGGAGCCTTTTCCAAGGTAACCATTTTGATTTTTTTTTTAAATCATCATGTCATATCTTTGTATTTCAAAACTTCTTTGCTTCATCAGAGTTTTGATCTGCTTGCTCAAGCATTTGTGGTCCATTTTTTTGAATAGCCACTGCCACAGACTTAAATACAAAAATCTACAATTGAAAAGGGAGTACTGAACCAAGGCTCACTCTTCCCTTTTATATTACTCCATAGCTCAACTGTTAGCAATTTAAAAAGCAGCTGCTTGGTTGCACAGTTCTATCTCCACAACAGAGGAATTTTATTTTCTAAGCATATAAAAAGGTCAGTAGCCCAGGGGGTTTATTTTCAAAACCTATACTTTATTAAGGGAAGAACAACAAGGTAGTACCTTTTATATCTGTAACAAATGGCTACAAGAACTTCAAACAGAAATTATAAAAGGCAGCTTGGGAAATATTTTTTTTTTCCTAATGCCCATATGACATTCCCTTTCTCATATAGGGAGAATTTTAATGTGAAAATCATTAAGATTTCTCATACCTCTTCACATCTAGTATTGATTAAAATGCTCCCCAAACTATTGGATAGATCTTAAAGATGCACTAGCTGCTTCATTCATTGATCTTTTCGCTTTTTGTTAACTTATAGAAGGACTTTGGGAAATAATAAGAGATTTCATGGGCAGATTTTTTTTTAAACACTGCTTTCTCCATGATGCCTCCACTGTTAGGACAGCTAGAAAATACAAAAAGTGTTTATTATTGATGAATCTATATGGATCAGAGAAACAAGTTCACGCTTTATACGTTTTGCCAGAAGAATCTCCCACAAAACAGACTGAATATTAGAAAAGTTGGAAATAATAACAGAGGTTTTAAATTCTCAAATTAAATCCATCAAGGCAAAGTGGTCTCCATGGAATACAGCCATTAGATTACATAATCTTTAATTACCAGCCAGTGTTGACTTGTGACTCTTACTTGGAAATTACATGTCATACTTTTTATTTAATTTAGATTTTCATTTGGTTTACCTTATTCTACTTGTTCAAAGAAAAAAAAAAAAAACAAACCCACATTTATTATACATACAGCAATGTACAACACAGTTTCATACCCTAATCTTAGAAAAGCTTAGACTTATGCTGAACTTTAAATTTATAAGCAAACTTCTTGATGCCAAGAGGCTGCTTTGTATTAGAACACATTTGTCTGGTTGCCTGGTTTTGTTTACACTAAAAAAACCACCATCTTTACTATACCCCTACTCCTATAGGATAGATGAAACATACAGCTAAAGAAGTACTCATAATGTGTTCTCCAAAGAAGAGTGAGTAACAGAGGAAAAAGGGAAAAAACTAGCCAGTATTAGCTGGCACAAAAGAGAAGGTAATTTTTCACAGATTCTCAGGTTGACCCAACTGCCAACAGCTGTTAATAATTGTGTAATTTTGTCTTTTGTTCCCAAATGAAGCATGGTGTTTAGCATGTCTTTGGAAAACATAAGAGTACATTAAAAATCATTTTAGCTCTTACTTAAGACATACCTAAGCAGAGACAGAAATGATCTTTGCAATATGAATCTATAACTCATGGGCTGCTTCTGTGGCACTCCAAGCTTTACAATTTTCAGAAAAGAAGTAAAACATTGAAAATTACAAATGTAGCTTGGACTGGTAGTTGCAGAAGTTTCAAGGACAGTTATCAGCCACAGGATACCGCTTCAGCTTTGAAAAAGAAATGCAGACGCTTTGCATACTACTCTATATGCACAGCTTCCCGATGCACTTGCATTTCATTTTGCCGATTTGACGAACTATTTTTAGTGTTTAATCTTTTGCTTTGAAAAAACTAAAGTTAAATTGCACTGAGGACACAGCAATATGAGCTTGGTTGTGTTAAATTGACTCAGATGGATCTTTTGTTTTTAACCCTGCAACAGATTTATAAAATCTGTCATAATTAGGAACTAGATGCCCAAGAAGGAAAGCAGGAAAGTTGCAGACTAGGAGTAAGAACTTATTCTACAAGCCTCCCTCTGTGCAGCACTGCCAATGCATATTTATCAGACTCTGCAAGCCCTGCACTATCCCAGATCTGCTGAGTCTCCTCCTGAGAACAGACTGTCAGTTATGTCAAACTGGGTGTTAAAAGCTGCTGGGATTTTGTGGCTTGAGCATACGTTTTCTAAAGACAAAAATGAAATCAAGCTCCTTTTCCATTGGGAATGAAACATTTCTGACTCAAGATGTTCTTATAAGGAATCCACCACACCACCCCTTTTCCCCTCCTCTTCCCACTCCCTAGAACCTAAAGACAGATATATATTCTCAAGCAGTTTCAACAAATAGCTTGCCTAAGTCTTACGATATATATGGTATGACCAGAATCAGAAACTTGCTTTTTTAGACCTGAGGAGAACTGAACTGGTCAATATGTAGGATTTGCTGTATATTCAGGCAAGAGAGAAGAGACAGCACACTCCATCTATAGAAACTCCTCCAGTGTTTACTCTTAATGACCCAGCACCCCTGCCATTTTGTGTCCCTCTAGTTCAAAGTTTTGGGGTGTAACAAATACGTCAATGCATGGAGAGAAAAAAATTAGACTGATATGACCTCCTTTTCTCAGAATCTTTTTATCAGAGAAGTAGGGATTCCCTACAGAAGTAGGGAATTTAGGTACCTCTTTTTGTATTGCAATGCACAACTGAAATATGCTCTAATTACTAAACTAGACGGAAATGCTGATAAATGTTCATGACATCTCCATGAATTCCAGATAGATTCACTGAAATCAGTACATTAAGTGGAGCGTAGCAGGAACAAGTTAGGCTATTAAGAGTGGTTACTTTGAAGCGCCAGTTGTTTAATCAGTAGACTATATTCAGGGTGTTGCAGGGTAGGATTGAGATGTAATGCTACGGCTGCCCAAGAACCCACACTGTGCCTGGCTACATACTGACAACCATAATTTCTACACGAGCATCTCTCAATTATACAATGCACCCTTGTTACAGGCAAATTCTTCACTGGCTGTCATCAGGTTTGTCTGAATATTGATCATCAGAAACTTCAAAAAAGGAAAAAAAAACCCTTCTTTGACAATATTTTTGGAGGCAAAACTGTATTTGAGATTGAATGTAGTGATGCTCCAAATGATCCTGCAAATCCTAACTTTAGAGATGAGGACAGGGTAAGCAAATTTCTTCTCCAATGGAAACATACAGTCCTTTCAAATGTCTTGGCTTACTGGACAAGGACAGCTAAGATGCATTTCTTTGTGCACATAAAGCGGTTACAAGAGGCATCTGCATGCCTCCTCTCACTGAAAACAATCAAGTCAGATACTGAACTTGCTACTGATTTCACGAAGCATGCACTATCTAAACCAACCACCTCCAACTCCCTTAATTCATTCCCCTTAATGCAGTGTCATGACCTGTCTCCGTCCTTAATTCCTACATAGATTTTAACAGCAATTAAAAGAAGCCTTCTTTCCAATCATCATAATTTTTGAAGTGCATGCTCATCTCTAAGATAACATTGTTTGCACTTGGCAACCAATGCAAGGAATCTTCATTCTAAATATTTTTTTAGCTGAGGTTGTTATTTGTTCACTGTTTATTCTCCAGATTTCTTCACCATTGCCACTCCAAACATAAAGATCCAAGAAAGGAGCATTTGTGAAGCACGGCCCTCTGCACATGTAGCCGTAACATCAACAGATGCTTAAGAAGCCTGAGTTTTCTAGATGATAAGGAAGAAAGGTCTATGAGAAGCTCTGTCTCTTTGAGAACATATTCCCTTTATAGTGAACAATTTAATGACTAGTTACAAAAGGCAGTTATAGGCAGGAATGGACTTAGATTTGTCTCTATGCATGTTTTGAGCAAATATATGAGATAGGTTCTCTTGAATGTAACTAATTGTACTAGTTTCATTCGCTATACTGGACTTTATCACCTCTGCTGAGCTAGACAAATCCTTTCAGATGAGTAGTACTGCTAGCCAATCCACCAGACTTAGATATGCCAATGCTGATTCCCTTTGTTTTGGCTTAAAATTTTTAATTAAATATATTTGCAAATTACCTAATTCTGTCATTATATGACAGAATTGCTCAGATGAGTGGCTTATATAAAGCAGGGACCTTTCCTTTAAGTAACACAGGGAGAGATTGTTTAAAGCTGTGAGCTGTGAGATTTCTATTATTTACAGAACAGATTAGAGTCTTCTTAAAATGGATGCAAGCACTAGGAGACAAAAACCTTGAAAAGCTAACCACTCATGGTGGTGAGGATAAATCCTGTCACCATAAAAATGCATATTTGCTAGAAATCCCTTAGAAACAACAATCAAAATAGATAGCATCCCCCCCTCCTCCTTGCAATATAAAGCCAGCTTACACTAAATAATTCAGAAGTCTAATTGGAAATAGATACAGTTTTAAAATTTAACAAGATTTTAGGATTCAGAAAAATTCTGCACAGAGCATGATACAGTTTTTTACTGTTTTGCTTTTGTTATGTTTATTTCAGCATTGTTTTTCTTCTCCTAGTCCTCATCTAACATGAACATGCTGCTTCTGGGAAGACTTGCAAACTCTATGTGTTGACAGTGAAATCTGCTCTCATATTTTGAAGACTTTTTCCTCTCCACCTGCATTCTAGCCAACCTCTTACACAATATTTACTGAGTCTTTTCCATGTTGTACAATGCGAGCATTTACACTCTTTAATGAAGCTTACCAAAAATGGGTAAAAGTTAAAATGGTGTACTAAAACAATTGTAAGGGATTGATGACTAAGAATGCTCCAGCAGAGGACTGGAAGCAAACATAAGGAGCGAAGTGGGGGACTGGAAAGCTCTACTTCAGCTAGCTATAAGAAGATCTTAGCACATGACGCAAACAGGAGTCAATCTCTCTGGTATAAAATTATAATTCAAAATAGAGTGGTGTATTGAACCTATCACCTTAGTACACTCTTTATACTCTGTGCACGCTTTATTAGTCTGTTTGTCCTGCTTGAGTCAAACGGTCTGATCGCTCACCTATTTTAATCCAGTTTCTGAAACGCTGCTGGAAAACATCTCTGAGAGACATTACTAAACTGGAGAAGGGAATTACACATATGCCTAAATGCATTTCTCTTTTACTGGAGCTGCTAGTCACTAAAAGAACTGGTTATTTTGACTTCATTGTATATTTATGCATCCCAATTTCAGGATCTAACCATGTTCCATGGGTCAGAATCAGGTTGCAAAGCTTTCTGAAGGGCTGCAAGTAGCCCTTCCAAAGGCAGACAGGCAATAAATAGTTAATAAAATAATACTGACTGCAGTAACAGATTTACTTAAAAAATAAGTGTCTAAATGGGAAGCTGAAATAGTCAAGTAACCAGTGTCTATTTATGTTTATGGATTTTATATTACCATCTACACCTGTGCCATAAACTGGTACCAGAGATAGGCTAAATGATTACAATGCTGCTATTACAATTACTATTATTATTTTACAACAGTCAGGAGTATGCAGATGATTTACAGTACAGAGCGATACTGTCCCTATTCCCACAATACAACAAAGGTAGCACGTAGATCTCTGATCCCCCTAATTAACTGTAGAAATCTACACAGGTACTATTTGTGGTGGGCATAAATTCCATGCTTTTTAACTTCCATTGAAAAAGGAACCAGGGAAGGAAATACGACTTTCTTTTGAAGTAAGAGAATAAATGCAAAAGGAGCTTACTTAGCCACAACCAGATATACAACATACAAGAAAAGAAAGCTACCTTTACCTGTGAAATAAGACAGACTTGACAAGCGTGACAACATCCCGACTGGCATTGTACCCTGCACAAACAATGGCAACGTGGATAGTCTGTGGGAGAAAAGGAACAAAAAGAATAAAATTAAGGCCTGCTCATGTGTTCTATCATTCCTTAAGGACAGCACATACATGACAGTGCTATTATTTAGTGTGGCGATTGTTAAGGATTTGAGTGGGTGTTTTGCAGCTGTTTGCAGCCCACTTGAGGCAGTTTGTTAAAAACATCCTAATTGAGTTATAACACCATCATCATTCCAAAGTCATTACTGTCCTTAAATTGCAGATGTCTGAACAGAATTGCATTTATTAGCTAAGAGCGCATGAGCATATGTGTGCGCGTATGTACATACTCCCCCCCCATTTAGCAGCACACAAAATCCTGATTATGCAAACATGCAGACACTTCAGCCTTCTGAAGTTTAAAAATACATCTGACAATTAGAAGCAGATCTGCTCTTAGAAATTTTGCATTATTTCCATCTTAAGAACAGCTACAAAGAAGAAAGTGAGCAAGCTCTGATGGATGAGCATGAAAGGGACAATTGGTTTGCCAGTGGCAGGCTGCATCACAGTGACAAGATCAAACACGAGCTGTGAATGTGGGTGGTCACTTCCCTGCCTGTGACTACCATTATGGGCTGTAGTGGGCAGTGATAACGTGAAGTTAAATGCACACTCCCCACACACACATTCTCCCCACTCCAGCACCTTGGTAAATTATCACTTATTCTGCACCTTCTTACCTCCCTTTTGGTATGAGGCAGAGGTTTACTCATCTCTTCAAGAGGAAAGGAAAAAGTGAAAAGGAGCTACGAGTCATTATTATCAAAGTAGTAAGTAATAATTTGAAAAATGCTGCTAAGTTACTCCTCTCTGCTGTTAAAATTAGCCACTGCTATTCCCTGGGGACAAAAGAAAATTAATCTTAGCAAGTTTTGACTCCAGCTTCTGCATTTTTCTGTTTCTTTGTGGTCACAGAAATGAAGGAGAGTTTACCACGCTGGCAGCACAAAGCTGCGATTGGGAACACAGCTGTGAAACTGCAGGGAAGCCTCATTTGGCTTCCATTTGAAGCTTGGTTAGCTGGTTTCTCATACATACAGCTCTCATTTTCCACAGAAAGCCCACTACGCAGAGAACAAATGAGGAATTCTGCCTCTTCACATAGTCAGATTCACAAAGTCTGGCTTGTTAAAGAAGCAGATTTAAACAGGAGGTGGAATGAGTTAGGCACGTCTAAGAGTCCATACCCCAACCATTAACACTGCCTGGTAGAGGACACAATCTGAATCATGTAACTTGTTGAGTGGCTGTGCCATTGTGCAACCTCCCCATGAACATCGCAGCTGCCTCCAGCCATAGTGTGCCTCACAAGCTGAGGCACATTGAAAATGTGAGGTTTTCAGAGGACTTGAATTAATAACGCAACCACCTGTCCAGAGAGGTGTGAGAAAGAAAAGCCATTGCAACACTTTGCAACAGCTCTGTGAGGTATTCAGCACTTCAAATTTATGTTAAAGCCAACTGGATTTGAGTATGGCGCAGCACTTGGCAAAAAGACTGTGTTTGTCTCTTGTGATAAAAGTATGGCAGAACAGACACTGGTTATTAATGCTTTTGTTGCAGCAGCATTTTGTACCATTCTTATAGGCATAGTTCCATACTTACGAGCTGGTTCCTGACCCTGCACACACTGCCTCCTCTCTGCCACATCATCTTTCTCAGGCTTTTGGAAGACCTAAGATCCTTCCCTTCAATGCCAATTAAACCCAAATTAAATAGCCTCATGCCTGCTTTAAACACTTCACCTGAAGACACTGGACCAGACACAAATATCAGTTTTGACAGAATGGCACTGTTAGCATCTTATACTACTTCTACTTGCCAGAAAAGCTCTCCTTGCAAGCTCTCTCTCTCTCCATCTTCAAACTGCCCTCAAAATCAGAGGTTATTCAGTCAACAACTTGCCCACACCTGTTCCCCTTTTCCTAAATCAAAAAGCATGCTTTTCTCACTGTCTTCTAGCAGATGCTGTTGTTTTGCATGCTATTCCAGCTACAGCACAGAGAGGAGACAGCACTTGCTGCTCTTATGTATGTCCTTTTCCAGTTCAGAGACACAGGCATCCATACACCTTCTACTCAGCCTCTCTGCAGTGTTTGATATTACATATCACTTCTATGCCTGCCTGCAATCAGACACAAGTAAGAACAATAATCCTCAGAGAATAAAAAGCTAGGTTTTTCTAAGCCCCAAGTTTAAGCCTGCAGCATGTTGCAAGACTCAGTCTGCTCCTCTCCTTTTCTTGATTCACTTTCCTCTCCCATATTAACTGTTAAATAGGTAAGTCGACATGAGGTCATCAATCTGAACTGTCTGCAGATGTTTGCATCCTAATGAAAAAAAGTTTTATTTCCAGTTTTCTCCATGCTTGTTCCAGATACATATTTGGACAGACAGCAGATGGGTTATAGGCAAATCCTAACAACACAGGGCAACAGTAGCTGGAAGAAGGAAGCATTTCAAAGAGATTACATTCTCCTGAGTGTACTACTGTAAGCTTTAGCTCCCAGATTATAAGATGGTCAGCAACATCAAAGCTCTCTCAAAATCCTTATTTTCCATCTGGAGAAGGCTAAAAGACTGTATCTCCATCCAACCAGAACTGTGCACTGTGATTCACACAAGCTCCAGACTTCATGACTGTAACACCTAGAAGTGAAGCCACTTTCCACAACATGGCAGCAGCCTGTCTTCTTGGTTCAACATGACCCTCCAAACTTCCCACGCTGAGGCTCTGCAAGCTGTATTCCCTCCTCACTGTTTACTGTCCATGACAATTCCAGTTGTCTTAACAGCAGCCTAGACATTCAAAAGTCACTGCAGGACTAAACTGAGCCCCTTGAAAGTGTCCGGGCTCTTACAGTGCTCTTTTTCAACTGAATGATAGACATGTTCATTACTAATAGATGTTGCAAGAAGTCTGGACACAAGCCATTCACTGGAGCTGCTTTTAGACAATGGAACTCACTGCAACAACAGATTAAATGATGATACTTCTTGATTTCCAGACTCAATGAATTCTCCCTCTGTTTATACATACAGATATGAACAGATAATCAAAACACTGTGGAAGTTAATCATGCTGTTCTTCCTACAGGTTGTGGATCAGGAACACAAACAGAACTATTTTTGGTTTAAATAGTTAAGGGAGCACTCAGACAAAGGCACTTCAAGGCATTTATGGAAGTTAAACTTCTTCAAGAAAAGGAGTTTAAATAGTACCAAGGTGCATGCGAACATAGTTTAGGAACCATTTATTTAGCCACTAGAGACTAGTGTAGAAAAACTGTTTCTGAGACCAGTATTTAATATAAGTCTGTTCTGGAGTAATATTAATGGGAAGAAAATACCCAATATCCCATGGTGATGAGGAGTATAAGGTACCTAGATAAACAGATGTTAGTATTTTTTCCTCCTCAGGCTACTTTTTAGAATGGTGAAATAATGAGCTTACCAAACTCTAATTAGTTCTTATAGCTAAAAATAATCTTTGGTAAAGCATTTCATACTCCAATAATTTTCCAGTAGCACTAGCCAGGCCTTCCACTGCAGTTACTTAATCCTTCATAAATAATCATTAAATGTGATTAAGAGATATTAAAAGCAAGTTACAAAAATGTAAATATGCTACAAATGGTTCCCAGAGGAGGGTAACATCTGCTTTTCCTGAGTTACAGTGTTTAAGTTGGTGGGGCCCTGCTCTTTGTGGTTCTGGAGTACTACACACTTAAACCTATTGAGCAACGCAGCGATGATTAGTAACAATACAAATATGCCTGAAAAAATGCTTTAGATGTTAAGTATTCTGTTAATCTACTAAATGCTATGCTGCCAATGAACCATATTCTAATATATCTTTTTAAAATATTTATAAATGCACACTGAATTCAAACTAAATGTCCAGTTTATAATATCATAGGAGAGTCAAATGATTCTGTCAGCTTTCATAAGCATTATGGTCTCCTTCTGAAGGCTGTTATTCGTGCCTAGATATGAGTAAGAGCTATCCTCACTTACACTTCAAGCTTGTGTTAAAAATTGTCTCCTTCTGGGAAAGTATGACTGGGATCTGCTCCCTCCAGTGAGAAGGCCCTGTTTGGAACTGATTTTTTTCTCACAATATAATATTGGTTCATTTTATAACATCAGAACAGCTCTCCTGTGATGCACTGGAGTAGGAAGCAGTGGTTGGAATGCAACGAACCCACTACTATTTGATATAGATCAAAATTATTATCCCACAGATTATACTTTATCAGAGATTTAATGTTCATTCATTGTAAATGCATGTTCAAATGCTTTAATCATCACTAAACACCATCCCAAATTAATTCTGAAATTACCTTCAGTGAATCTAGAAGAACTGACTCAATGAAACACTCTGCTTCTAGCTTTCTTCTTCTCCCCCACAGCCCCAGTCTTTTCCTTAGGTACCTTCCCATTTTCTACCCAAGTCGCTGACTCTTGCTGTGCTATATTCCAGAGTCAGAGACAAAAAAGAATCTAGTTTACACCTTTGAAACACTGAAACACAGGGTGAATGCAGTCCAGATACATTCACATCAACATGGAACCAGAATCTACAGTAATAGGATAAAAGATGAGACCCTTAGCAAATCTGATAATAAGTTTGATTTTAATTTCCATTGCTGTTACTGAATTACTGAGTGAATTCCTTAAGAAAACTCTATCGTGCTATGAAAATAGTGTGTGGCGAGATAGGGGCATAGCAAATAAAGAGAGGTTTCATGTTTTAAATAACCATTGCCTTCAGCACAATGATAAACTCTACAGTGCAAGTAAATTTATTGGGAAAACACATTATAAACTGAAAGGCCACTTAAACAATTCCTCCTTTAAGGTGATATTTTTGTGTCCCAGATTGGTGGTACTTTGAAAAAAAAAGAACTGAAATTCAGCTCATTGCTGTTTGGCATGACAGTAAGTGAAAGTGAAGTTTGATAGTTTGAACTTTCCTCATTAATATAAATGCCAAAATGCTCACAGGGAAGAAAATCAGACCCTCATTATTAGGAAGAGGGAAAATGAAAAACCTCCTTTTCCCTCTCCTTAAAATCACATTGGCTCTTTTCTTCCATACGGATGTCTAAGTGGAAAGCAATAATTCATTTTTAGACAATACTGGATATTTGCCCACTAAATAGACTTTACTTAAAGAGATAATTAGGACTTCTTTTTCTCTCCCGCTTACTTTCTTTTAGCTTTTATCTTCCTAGTGGCAGAAAGCAAGATAAAAGGTGATACAGTATTACCCTCTTTGTAGGCATAAGTGGAGGAAACTATTTTTGACATCTTCACCAGCTGGGATTGGCACAAGGCCTTTAAGCAAGGCTTCCTGCTTTGGATCTATCCATATTCGGAACTGTCATCATTCACATAACTGACAACTACATAGCTGGATGACATCCACAAAACTAGTGGCATAAAATGGGTAAAACCAAACCACAGAAAAACCCCAAAACCTTCTTAGAAACTGATTTCCTCTTCCCTGCAGCTAACCACACCTCTTCTGGACAGCTCATGCAAAGCAGGTCATGCTACAGTAGCATCCAGAAACACTCCTTTAAGTGACTCAAAAGCACAGGCTGGCTCCATAAGCCACAATTTAATTAATGGTAAACCCTGAACTGTTCCAGTACAGATACACAAACAAAGGAATAAGGTTTTTGAAAGCACTGTGGCGCTTTCATTTAGAAATGCACGGGGTCAGTTTGCCACAGGTTTTATCAGCACAGCTGTACTGAAGTCAGCTTATAACAAGGCTTTGATTTTTACATCAGGTTTGGGGACACAAGAATGAAAAAGTGAAAAAACTCTGATCAAACAGTAACTCAAAAGATATTCAGATGATTAAATGTTTTAGTGATTTTTTTTTAAGAATAATTAAAATTTATCTAAAAAGTTGCACTTGGTAGTCCTCAAAGAGGCTGGTTTCTGAAGAGAAAGTTTTAGAGAGAAGGAGATAGGGATCTGCAATGTCCTTGAAGGATCAAATCTAAGAAGCTTTGTTTCTGGCAGGTTCCTTCTGTTTACTTACCTCACATTTTTCCACTGCTGGTTGCTGCCCACACTCAGAGCTATTCCCCGCCACAATCCCAGCCCGCAGGCTCTCGCTGTCGCCTGTCCCCTCTTCCATGGAGTAGGTTTTGGAGTGATTGCCACGGTGGTGTGAGGGGCTGCGACTCTGTGCCAAGCTGAGCTGCTTGCGAAGCACGCGGTTCTCCTCCTCCACCTCCCGCATGCGGACTTCCAAGCTCTCGCGCTCCCGCTGGCTGGACACCGTGTACCGAGGACTGTGGGGCTGGGATTCAAGTGGGGACAGTGACACTGGCTTCCCATCTGCAAGAGGAGGAAAAGGTGCACTTCCGTCAGAATATACTTGAAGTTGCATTTTCCTTTAATGCCAGCATTGTGAGGCAGGGATGTTTTTCAAATCCAGACACGTTTTACACAGAATTGACACTTCAAGGCAATGCTTAAAACCATGGTAAACTTGGACAAATGTTGAAGTTCTATGAACTACAGGTCCTGCTAATTTTAAAACCAGGCTAAAAGACAAGCAGTGTTTCTTTTGCTCTGGATAGGGCTGCCTGTCAGCCTATTGTCTGTGAAAACAGTCAAGACCATAAGACTTTAATACTAAAGCAATTACTATACAGCTACATATATATTACAAATGCATGCAAGACAAAATAATTTTCCTATTCCCCATTTCCTCCACAGTCAAGCTACAGCATTTTGGTTACCATTTTCTGCCAAACAGTGGCCCCAGCTGATTTTCACATGTGAGGAGCAGATGGTTTTTATTCAGCAACACAGTATTATGTGCTTGCTGAGAAATGAGAGGCTCAAAAGGCCAGAAATATTCAATATACATGTAGGTCAAATTCTGGAAAGTATTTTGGCTGAAAAAGGCAACAAGGGAACATAAAAAAAAAATCAAAATGGTTCAATCCAACACGTTTAACTAAAAAGTTACATTTCAGAAA
Source organism: Forpus xanthops (assembly GCA_032466535.1). NCBI lineage: Eukaryota > Metazoa > Chordata > Aves > Psittaciformes > Psittacidae > Forpus > Forpus xanthops. The sequence goes on from JASSUY010029534.1 coordinate 14,030, forward strand.
CAGGAAAAACTTCATTTTCACATTTTCAAAAGTTACCTTCATTTTTGAAAACAGCATTAAATACTGAGCTAGATATAAAGCATAAAAAAAAAGAGAAATCAACCTAAAACCAAGATCCATGACCAAAGACAACAATTGCAGCAGAGTCTACCATCACCTCCCAGTACATTATTGCTGCCAAAATATAAGGGGGCAAATAGGGATGCAATTAATGTGTTTTCAAAGGAGACATATTTTCACATAACTTTAATAAAGTTATACATACACAGACTACAAATGCTTGATGGGTGGTAGCAAACCCTCAAATTAAGCTACTGGTTTAAAATGTTTAACTGAAATCAAATTGAAACAAAGTAAAAGATGGGAAGAGTTACCTACAGTGTCATAATCAACAAGATATTACTTTACTGTGAAGATAGGTGAGTATCATATACTAAGGTATTTCTCTGAAATAACTGTCTACCTCCTTATATTAAAAGAAAAAATTTACTGTTTAATATTTTTTCCCATGCAGAGAGTTCCTTTGGCTTTATCAAATAAACACCAGCCTGAGCGGTTCAGAAAATGGAAATCATTGTTTAGCAGTTCTCCTTATCAAGTACTTTTCTCACCTTCTGACTCAAAACTATCTCCCTGCTTTAATGAACTGCTCATTGCTTGTTCTCTTCCATTGTTTCACATTTACATGGATGGCAAGCAGTCCTCTAAACAGAGCTCATGAAAAAACAGCTATAGAAATCAAAACCACAATGATAATTCCCATTGTTGAGGTATACCGGCATACACACTCCTTGTTATCTATATAAATAGCTATCCTGATTTTAATAAGATTTGGATAGACTATCTCACATTTGTTTGTAGACCTTCTTCCAGAAAATAAAAATTTAATTTATTTATTTTTAGCATTAACAAAGCTGAAAGATAAATCTGAGCTTGAAAAATGTCTCAAGACAGATTATGAAGTTTGGCCACTGATATTTTGGAACATGAATGCTCAAGCAAATAGTTATTAAAAATTAAATGACAGATTTGAAGAGCATAAAAATCATGGGCACAAAAATGGAGAAATGTCAACATTAAGGACAGAGCTCTGCTATAATTAGAAGTGAAATAAAATGCAGAATTATCTTTCTCCATCCAGCTTGGAAGGCATGGAACTGAAATTGTATTATTTCTCAGCTGCTGATACCCAAGCTAGAAAGTATAAAACTCATTTGGATACGATTATATTGCATTCCCATTACTGGGCAGCAAGAGTACATTGTGTAGATACATTCAGATAGAAAGAGAACAAGCATACCTACTTACCAACACACCAAACAATCTGTGTTAGCATCAGACATACAATTACAAAGTCAAAGACTTCACTGGCAATCACAACCTCCCTACTTGGTGAATATCCAGTATGACACAGATGTCATTTATCTCTTCTTATTCTTGTCACTCCATCTTTGAAAAAGGAGTGAGTGAGCTAATGTAAGGGACCACTAATACTTAACTGTGTGTGCTGCTTGGTAGAAGAGTTGAACTGATTGCATTGCACATGAACGTCGTAGTTTCAAGTAGCTGGCAGAGTGATCTGAGCTGATATCTAGACACTTTTTAACCAATTGTCCTGGGTTCAGCAGTAGCAGTCATTTTTCTCCTTCTTAGAAGCTGGTGCAGTGCTGTGTTTTTGACTTTTGACCTGGGAACAGCACTAGTAACACTGATGTTTCTAGTTACTGCTCAGTAATGTTTACTCTGACCAAGGACTTTCTGAGTCTCATGCTCTGCCAGGGAGGAGGGGAAGCTG
>JASSUY010029537.1:0-19530 GCA_032466535.1 Forpus xanthops
AAGTCCTTGGCCAGCCTAAACATTCTAAGCCATAACTATAAACACTGGTGTTATCTGCACTGTTCCCAAGCCGAAAATCCACAACACAGTGCTGCACCAGCTACTACTTAAAGGGGAAAATGACTGCTACTGCTGAACCCATGACACTGCCTCAATTAACCTTCGACGTTTAATTCTAAAGGTAAAGAGCTAGAAAGATGAGTGAATAAATATGGTGTGAGTGAATAAATATGGAGCAAGAATCAGTTACAATGTGCTTATCATCATTTATTCATCTTATTGTTTACATAATCGAGCTGACAGAAACCTTTTATATATTTCCTGAGGAAACATTTCATTTGTATAATTTATTGTGGAGCACAAGGTGCAGTTATTTACTTGAAACTCCTCTTACTTTGCTTGCTTTCCACAGCCCCTAAAAGCACTGTGTCAGCTTCCAGCAAGGCTGTATCAGTTGTTGCAACAAAAACCTAGACGTGAGCTCAAGATCCACCAGTCTCAGGCATACATGGGTTCCTCTCTGATACTTTTTTCCATCTACATGGCTCTGACATTTTAGGGTCTGCATTGCTGATGCAGTTTCATTTAAGCCAAATTTGAAGGGATACTTACATTTTTTGATTAGTTCAGTTTGACTTGCATTACCTGATGTTTCTGAAGTAGCATCACGCATAGAACCTCAGCGCCAGGAGACAGGTAGTTTCGGTCTCTCTTGTTGAGATTCAGAGCTTTGTTGACAGCCCTACTTACTCTCTTGATCTGTGAAATGTCAGCTGAACTTCCCTGCTTCACCAGGGGAAACTTTGCAGGGTTAGTCAGCAGTTGGGAAACCTGTGAGTACGCTCTTTGAACACCCTGAGGAGGGGGCAAGTATGATAAGATTTTCGGTCACAAAGCTACTGTAGCACTGGGACAAACTAACAGAATAGCTTCAAACCTCATGTACCAGAGATTTTAGGAGCAGGTTACACAGACAAGCATCTGCCAGTGTTGGTGTTAGGAGCATTTTGTCTTGCTGGAGTGCAATGGGACTGGGGTAGGTAACCTGGTAACCTTTCCGGACCAGTATTTTCTGATGTTGATTGTCCTTTAGCATAAAAAAGCATCAGCTACTGACAGCTTGAGCCAGGGAGCTTAATGAGGTCAGGCTGAAGTGTTAATAAATATCTGTCCTATGTGGGGCCAACACAGAGGGAGTCCTGTAGGATATATGCTTACATGTGCTAGCATAGGAGATAAGCAGTCTGAGTAGTCTTGAGCAAACTCTCTGTGGGTCAGCACAGCCAGTCCTGAACACGTTTGAGTGTGCTTCCTTATGAAAAGCAGCGTGTTCTAGCTGGACACAGTGCCACTACTCTGGCTGTCTGACTTTGGGCCGAAGCTGACCTCATTCTTTTGGTGCTGAGAGAGGAGCTGTGGGCTGGCTGCACCTGTTCATGTGTATGTCCTGCTGCAGGAACAAGTATTTTCTCTGTGGTGGAGAAATCTGTGGAATGAGTTTGTCACTTGCTTCATGAGGGTGAGGCAGTCAAGCAGTGCATTCCTGAATCAGCAGGCTCCTCCTGCGTTAGGCAACTGCACATTAAATCTGAAGCTATAAATTGTATCATTTGCATATGATATTAGGCAGAGAAGCACAATGGGACAGATGCTAATTGCTGATTTGGGAATCCTCATAAGCATTTGCTAGGAGATAAACTGCAGTTACTTCAGTATTGGGCAATTAGTGTTGGTTTTCTGGAAGGAGAAAAGTGTATCACACCAACTAATTTCTTGTACTGTGTAATTTGCTGATACTATTTGCTCTTGGGGACAGTGTTTTAGTTCCTATTTAAGAAAATATATATAAAAAAAAAAAACAAACCTGCTAGTTTTGACAGGAAGGCAGATGCAGTTGGGGGAGGAAAGTGGAGGCCAAGAAAGCTAGCCAGTTCAAATGCACTTTCCTTGACTTTTGCTGCAGGGAAAGGAATTCTACCAAATGAATTATTTGGCATTCCATAGGTCTGTTCTAGGTCCTCATGCAGGTATGCACATTGCCAATGAGATTTTGTTTGTTTGTTTGACTTTTGCTGCCTTTGCCACCCAGAGTCTGGTGTGAGTTTTGGGGGTAAAACCTATGCTGACTAATCGTGCAACTGTCACGAGTTTTGTCACGGAGCTTTCTAATCAGCTATTGGGCTGCCAGTTATTTAAACTGCTAAATCTCAAAATGTGTTTACCTACGTAACAGAAGTGCTTAGGGGAGTGCAGAGCTCTGCATTCACTAGGTTTTGTAGTCATACTGAGTGTTGTGTCTTCCAACACCGCCCCACGATGTCTGTATGCCATCCCATTTTAAGAGCTGTTTATGAAATACAGGCAATTCTGTTAAGTGCAGTGCTTTCCCTCAGTGTCCTGGGCTGTGAGAAAGTAAATATCCTGGACACCAGAGCTCACTGTAGTTGGTTTTGTTTTCTAGCATTTTGCAAGAAAACTTAGAAAGGGTCAGAAAATACCCATTTTATTTTCACTGAAGCAGTTTGTATTTATAATGAACTTTAAAGTGGTGTGGAGAGAGTCAGCATTTTTGAGATTTCATAATTTTGGATAAGAGAGGACGATATCTCCTCATTTCCTTCCCTTCCTCTCCCACTCTTACTCCACAGCTTTCTGGCCTATGAGTCTCTGGGAGAAAGATGACTTACTCTTTTGGACACATACGTGAGATGAGAATAAAGGAGCTTTGTTTATGCTTCACTCGAAAGTATCTTGCTTCACAACTGTGGTGAAAGTGCAAGCCCTGTGGCTTGTCCATTTGTTTTGAACTTTAATGCTAAGCACTTACTATAGCTGTAAACTAGTTACATGCAAAAATAAAACACAAACTGTCTTTGCGGTGGTGGGGTGCTGGAGTTACAGGAGAGTCCCATCTAGGAGCATCTGAGAGCTCATCTGCATTAGGTGTGTTGTTTTTCATTCCTTCCAGTGAGTGACAGCTCCAATGCAAATGTTCTTGCACAACTTCCAGCATGGGAGGTGGGATGAACTACACCAGAAGAAAGCACCCTTATAGTCTGTATAACTCCATCGTGCTGGTGTTGGGGCAGGGTTACCGTTCCAGGCTGTAATTGCACCTCTGGCAGGAACAACTGTTCATGGTTGCAGATCTTTGCAAGTGCGCTCCTGTCCTGAGCCAGTATCATGCAATGTTTTGCCTCTTCCCTCTTGCCTTACTCCTCAGACTGATTATTTTAAAAGACACTATTGTGAATTAGGACAAATCCTCTGTGAGACAGGCTGAAGATGATGTAACCAATGTCATCATTTCAGTGGTTAGAGAAGCTTTTAAATTGTTTATGTAATGAATAGCTGAAACAATAGTGGTTTCTGTGCCAAATACAGGCATACTGCCTCTCTGGAGGCAGGTATGGGTGGAGGACCGTATTTGGTTGGTTTGTTAAGGTTTGTCTGCCTGGAACTTGCTTCATGCACCAGATGCAGCAGTAATAGCCACCTAAGTTATTATAAGCTGAGATGAAAGATGAGGAGTAGCTGAAACATCTTCAAGTGGTACATATGTGCCTGTGAGGCTGCTTCCCTCCCGCAGAACACATAAAAGAGCGAGCAGGACAGGAAGACTGTTTATGCACACCACTTTTCCTTCTTACAAGGAAATTGGACTTTCTGTGTTAGTTCAGTTGCAGTGAAGAAATTTTTCTTACTATCTTATCTAAACCTCCCCTGGTGCTACTTGAGGCCATTTCCTCTTGTCCTACAACTTGTTACTTAGGATCAGAGACCAACACCCACCTCACTACTGCTTCCTTTTGGGTAGTTGTAGATACTGATAAGGTCTTCCCTGAACCTCTTTTTCTCCAGACTAAATAACTTCAGTACCCTTAGTTGCTCCAGACCCTTCACCAGCTTCATTGCCCTTCTCTGGACCCACTCCAGCACCTCAATGTCTTTCTTGTAGTGAGGAGCCCATAACTGAACACAGTATTTGAGGTACAACTTCACCAGTGCTGAGTACAGGGGGATGACCCCTTCTGTGGCCCTGCTGGCCACACAGTTTCTCATACAGGCCAGTATGCTGTTCGCCTTCTTGGCTGCCTGGGCACAAGCTGCTCGTGTTCAGCTGGTCCTTTTCTACCAAGCAGCTTTTCAGCCACTCTTCTCCCAGTCTGTAGCATTGCATGAGGTTGTTGTGACCCAAGCACAGGACCCAGCATTTTGCCTTATTGAACCTCCTACAATTAGCCTCGGCTCATTGATCCAGCCTGTCCTGATCCCTCTGTAAAACCTTCCCATCCTGAAGCAGATCAACATTCCCACCCAACTTGGTGCTTTCTGCAGACTGATGGAGGTTCAACATAATCCCCTTGTCCAGATTATTGATAAAGATATTAAGGAAAGCTGGCCCCAATACTGAGCCTGGGGAACACCGCTTGTGACCAGCCACCAACTGGATTTAACTCCATTCACCACCATGCTTTGTGCCTGGCCATACAGCCAGTTGTTTACCCAGTGAACAGTACACCTGTCCAAGCCATGAGCAGCCAGTTTCTCCGGGAGAATGATAAAGTCCAGGTAGACAAATTCCACAGCTTTTCCCTCATCCACTAAGCTAGTCATCTTGTCGTAGAAAGAGATCAGGTTAGTCAAGCCGGACTTGCCTTTCATAAACTCGTGCTGACTGGGCCTGACCATCTGCTTTTCCTGTACATGCCATGTGATGGCATCCAAGATATCTGCTCCATAAGCTTTACAGCACCAAGGTCAGACTGACAAGTCTGTACGTCCATGAACCTTCCTTCCAGCCTTTCTTGTAGATGGGCATCACATTTGGTAACCTCCAGTCAACTGAGATCTCCCCAGTTAGCCAGGGCTGCTGATAAATTCATAGAATCATAGAATGGTTTGGGTTGGAAAGGACCATAAGATCATCTAGTTTCAACCCCACTGCTATGGACAGGGATGCCTCACCCTAGACCATGTCACTCAAGGCTCTGTTCAGCCTGGCCTTTAACACTGCCAGGGATGGACAATTCACCACTTCTTTGGGCAATCTGTTCTGGTGCCTCACCACCCTCACAGTAAGAACTTATTACTTATATCTAACCTGAACTCCCTCTGTTTAAGTTTGAACCCATTACCCCTTGTCCTACCACTACAGTCCCTAATGAGTCCCTTTCCATCATCTGTATAGGCCCCTTCAGATACTGGAAGGCTGCTATGAGGTCTCCAAACAGCCTTCTCTTCTCCAGGCTGAACAGCTCCAACTTTCTCAGCCTGTCTTCAGCCATTTTGGTTGTCACTAGCCACCTTGTTGTTTTTCATATGCCTGAGCATGCTTTCGAGGAGAATCTGCTCCATGATCCTGCCAGGCACAGAGGTGAGACTGACTGGTTTGCATTTTCCCATGTCTTCCTTTTTCCCTTTCTTGAAAATGGGTTTTATATTTCCCTTTTTCCAGTCATTGGGAACTTCATTTGACTGCCATGATTTTTGAAATATAGAATCATAGAATAGTTAGGGTTGGAAAGGACCTTAAGATCACCTAATTCTAACCCCCCTGCCAGGGGCAGGGACACCTTCCACTAAACCATGTCACCCAAGGCAATGTCCAACGTGGCCTTGAACACGGCCAGTGATGGAGCATTCACAACTTCCCTGGGCAACCCATTCCAGTGCCTCATCACATATATCAATAATATATTCTGTTATATTATGTTATAGAATCATAGAATAGTTAGGGTTGGAAAGGACCTTAAGATCATCTAGTTCCAACCCCCATGCCGTGATGAAAAGTGGCTTGGTGAGCACTTCTGCCAGCTCCCTCAGACCCTTGGGTGGATCCCCTCGGGCCCATAGATCTGTGTGTGTCTTAAGTGGTACAGCAGGTTGCTGACCATTCCCTCTTGGATTGTGGGGGCTTCATTCTGTTCCCTGGCTTCCAGCTGGCAGGTGGGTCAAGAGCCTGAATACTTAACAGTTGAGAATTCCTTCTAATTTCAAGTACAAAAAGCAGTCATGTTTACCTGCTAAAAGTGCCACCATTTTCTTTTAACAACACAGATTTCTGTCTGCACTGGCCTTTTCACATTTTCTAAACATTGGCATAAACAAAACCAGCTCATAATGAGACGGGATTCAAAGTTTAATAGGCATTTCCTGGATAAGAATCACACCTATATATGTATACATGTCTCTGAAGCAGGCAGTATTTGTCTTGTCTTCTCTATTCATATCTCTGATTTTCCACAACAATTTTATCTTTAGGAAAAAAGAACAGTGATAGTTCTCTATCACAGCCACATTATTTCCTTCTATTTTAGAAATAGAAAAGAATCCTTAAACAGTATTTATCTCCCAAATAGAAACATACGAAATTTTAGGTATATTTTTAACCATATAAGTTTGTACATTGTATTAGATCATTAGTGTTAGTTTAGTTGTAGTGAACATAAAAGCCTTCCTGTAACTGAAGAGTAAAACAAGTGCATTTCATACCGAATTTAATGTGTCTTGTTATATGCAGCTGGTTTTGATCCATTTTTCTTCGGTGTGCTCATGCAGTCTTTGTTTTTCATGCTATTTCGTCCAAGAGAATTTATTTTAATAACTTTCCATACTTGGTTAGCCTTTATAGGAAAATTAATTCTTCCTTCCACATGCACTGATTGTTCAGGCTTATAGGGAAGTTTGTTTTCTTTCAAACCCAAATGCAAGCAGGCTTCCTTTTCTCTTCCTTTTTGACTTAAAAACAAGTCCTGATTTTTTCAAAATGTTTTCTAGTTGGTGGTGTGATTTTTATTTTTTCTCCCTGCTGTATACGCCATGTGCTGCAACTTCTAAAGACTTAGCTGTTGATGTGTGGTTTTAGTGGCTGTAGCGCACCTAGTATTTATCTAGGACCTTCACTGCCATTATCTCCATTACAGCAAGGGTATTGTGTCAGCCAGTGATAGAGAAAGAGATGTAAAGTTGCTAAAGACAAACCTGTACAATAATTCCTGTGTTGTTGCTTGAAAGGCTTCATCCTATTCCAGGCTTTTCTGATGGTGCCTGTATAGATATTAATCTCTCCACCCCCTTGTTTCTTCATTTCACACCTTCATCAGTCCTATTTGTTTGGTTTGAAACTTCTCCAAGGGAGATGCTACCTCCTACCATGTGTTTTGGACAGTGCTCAAAATATCCACCTTCCAATGCCACTGTAATACAAATGAGCCAACAGTGTTAGAGGAAAATAGTTAGGCTTCCATGGTGTCCACATAGCTTTTAATTGTAACTGTATACAGAGAAAATGCTTTGAAACAGCATTTAGTGAAAGATGAATTCTGAGCTATGACCTGGTTTCTTGAAACGTTCAATTTCATCATTATTTTGAAGCCTGCAGTATCTGATGCTAAAAATACACTGTGCTGAGCTTCCCACGTGTAGGTAGTTACATAAATCTTGCCATAAATAATACTTGTTCAGTCGATCATTATAGAAATATCTTGACATGTAGTTCATAAGGGATTTGCTCAGAGCAAGCCAAAATTGAGTAGAAAAGTACAGATTAGAATGAGAGTTCCTGGGCCTATTTACATCCTGATTTTACGACATCATTTCAGTCATCTCATGGCTTAGTTTGTCATTTCTCCAATGTCTAGACAAATCTAAAGAGGGCTAAGAATCCTTAATTCTTCAGGCAACAGTGAAATGCAAAGGGCTGGTACTGTGCCTTTACAGTTGCATGCCTTAGAAATGTTTAGGTTAAATATCGTAACAGTCTGTAATTGTGCTATGAGCATAAACGTAGAGTTGAATTCTTCAGTCCTTTACAGTTTGGATTGCACAGCCATTTTGTAGAAATGCTTGAGACTATTCAAACTGATGCACCAAGTAGTATGAATAACTGGTTGTTGTGTAGTTATTGGGAGAAGGTGTATTTTCTAGCTGGGAGGAAAAAAAGCATAAATGAACTGTTAGTATGTGAAGCAGAGTTCTTCAGGCTGGTAAGACATGTGCTGTAGTCAGTCTTCTGAATCCAGGTATCTTAAACCAAAACAACACCAACCCACAGTTCTCTTTCTGCACTGAAATATTCTGCTCACAGAGAACTCCAAGTGCATTTGAGCTTAAAAAACACACCAGACAAGAAAATAGATCTGTGCTGAAGGGGGGGTGGGGGTGGTTATGTGGGCAGTGTAAAGTTATGAAAAATAACTTCCAGGGTATCTATCACATGTAACTTGTAGGTATTAGTATAGCAAAACACAGATGCAAAAGTTAGTGTAGGTGCAAGCTTGTGCTAAGCAAATTCATCCATCAGTGAGATGGGAGTGAGTGATGGAGCTGAGCTCTGAAAGAGCGTAAGCAGCAAGCATCTGCCAGAAAGTCTTACTCGGATCTCAGGACTGATTTAATTAGGAAGAGGGTGTTTCAGCATAATTCTCAGAAATTAACTACTTGCACAGATCCCAGTTTTGCCTTAGGTGGTTCTGTCAAATGATGCACGTCATCATTGCCCAGCCTACCAGACCCTCAGCCTGATTGGTTGCCTTCATGTCTCTGAGTTTATTCCTGCACGCTCTGCTTCAAGTTGAAAAATAAGATTGTGAAATCACTGTAGCAGGAACTGCTGTGAAATTTGTTTCTGCAGAGACAAAACTGCAGCTTGTTAGACCTATTACAGTCAGAGACATCTGTAGAACCTAATTCAGACCTTATAATAAAGCTCTGGAGTGAAGAAAATTACAGGGCACAGAACAGCAAGGCAGGAATGCTCAGAAAACTCTGGAGAAGTGAGACCTGTCTCCCAGAAAGGATAGTGGGGGTTTTGGTACCCAGCTCCTTCTGTCTCCAGAAAGGGCAGCCTGCCTGCTCCTTGGGACCCCTGCAGAGCCTGCATTATGCTAGGGCACTGGAGTGGGAAGGAACATGTATTGATTTTAAGAAGCAGAATTATTAGTGTTTGTTTTAGAAGTATGTAATTTTCTTTGCGATCCCAGATCTCATTTCTGTGCTACACATGAGATGAGAATTGTGGTGTGTAGCTCTGCTTTGAGTTACCTGTGGTGTAGGTGAAGTAGGGGCAGTTTGTTTTTTTTTTACAAAAGGTGAATGGAATTACTCATGCCATCCTGGTTTACCGCCAGCACTTCTCATCCAGCTGATTTGATTCGAATCAGCATTTGTGGGTCAGATTTGTGAGTTTGCTGCCTTCTGATGTGGAACGATGTTGCGGAAAAATTTCAGTGTTCTTACCTTTTGTTGTTCTTCCGTCCTTCCCTTTTTAATTCTAGCCACATCATCTATGAATGTAAGATGGAGCAGGGATCCTTTCTGGGAAGATACTCGTCTGTTTCCCTTAAAAAGGAGGCAGGGAACATGGGTGAGAGAAGGCAGATTCAGAGGAATAGGAAATTGAGGCTGTGTAATGGGGTTACATAAGTAATAATGAGAATAAATTGCTAGTCCTCACACTGATTTTTGAAAGGGATATTGCAAAAGAAGCCAGTAATTAAAATTTAAACAGTTTTTTTTTTTTTTTTTTTTTTAAGCTATTTAAAACCTAATTATTCAACATATTATTTGGTAGAACATAATACCTGTTATTACAGGTGGGAGAACAGATATTCAAATGTCAGAATTTTCCTGTCAGGGCATGACTGCGCAGTTAGGCTTTTAGGAGGACAGACAGAAAGGTTAGAAAAACCCAAATGCTCAAACAAAACCATCATGTTTTCTTTGTCCATACCAAATAAAATGCTAAAAGAGTAAACTAAACAGCAAATTAAACAGTTTTGATTGTTCATCCTCAGTTCTAGGTATCACCAGTGCTGGAAGCGGCTCTTATACTGCAGCTCACCCTAATCAGAAAAACAGCACCTGCCTAGCTCTGCACCCAGATTTAACAGGTAGGTAGGGCATGTGCATTCACATACTGGAACATTTCGTCTGCTCTTTTTCCTAAAAATGAGCATGAATTCCACTGGAGAGTGCATGAATAGAGAACATCTGCTCTAGTTCAGTGGATGTAAGCATCAGACAAGGTTATTTGTAAGAGAACCTGAGGCCACCTAGTTCTAGGTTGAACACATGTACAAAACTAAAGCGCTCTCCAGTGGAATTCATGCTCATTTTTAGGAAAAAGAGCAGATGAAATGTTCCAGTATGTGAATGCACATGCCCTACCTACCTGTTAAATCTGGGTGTAGAGCTAGGCAGGTGCTGTTTTTCTTCTAAGTGTCTGCAGGTGTGTGCGCATTTCTCCCTTCCCATTTTGTTAAATCTTAGTTGTGCCAGGGCCCCACTGGGGAGGGTTTATGACTTGTCAGTATTTTGCCAGTTTAAAATACTAGAAGTTCATTCCACAGTGAGCTTGAATTGCAGCAATAGCACTTTTCCCACCAAGCTTGAGAGGGAGAAGTGCAGTTTACATTCTCTTTATGAAAGCTGTCTATAATGACAGGTATACTGGTGACAGCAGAATTGCTTCTCTAGGCACTTGAAAGTGCTGACCACTTGAGCAAGGTCCACGCTACACACTATGGCCATACACATGTGAGGTTTTCAACCAAATGCTCCCTGTGCCCCATCCCAATGTGCTCCATTGCTGCAGTCACCTGTCTGCATAGAACGTAACCCAAGGCTGTTCAGTACCAAGGCACCATGTAGCTTTTTCAGTCACTCTTGTCAAAAAGTAAATAAGTCTCTAGAAGGATTGGGAGGATTGTAGCACAAACCTTGATGGACTGGCAATGCTTAATAAAGTTTTTGGGTTAGTTTTAAACTAAGTTGCATCTTATCTTGAAATAGCTGGAGCAAAAGTGAGGCATGTGTCCTTCCATGACAGCAGTGGATCTGTACCTACTTGGTACAGGTGTGTTATGCACTCAGTCTGATGCCTTGTCTTCTTATTTTCAGTGACTCAGTGATGCTTGTCTCACCATTGCAGAATGGCAAGCAAGAACAGCGAGGGAGCAATACTGTTCAGGCTTCAGATACAAATGTCGCCAAAAGTCTTGGTCTTTACTGTTTCAGTGACGTGATTTGGCTTTCTCCTTTATACTGGTTGTCATTAGGTTTAAATAAATGTAATGGGTTTTAAAAACAGTCTAGAAGAGAGACGCTTCTTTGTAGTTTGAAACAAAATGTATCTTTAGGGCTGGGCAACATATCCAGAGTTGAGATAGCGTGGTAATTAAAATTAATGCTAATTTAATGAAATGATCCTTATCCTGTAGGAAGATGTATTTGCACAAAATGAAGTATTACATATGCCAAAGTCTGAGCTTGGTGTAGGGGAGGAAAAGTCTGTGGGCTGGTGATATGTCACCAAATGTAGTTCAAATAAACCAGACTGTATATTTGTTTTTTAATTAAGCTTAATATATGTGTCTGTGAAGAGTTGTAGCTAAACTTTGGTAGACTGTTGGCCAGAGAGCTACTCTTCCTAAAGCAGAATTTGTTATTTTTCTATTGCAGTTACTATTTGAGACATTTCTGGCTGATAGCTGGATAAAATAATATCAGGGCAGGTCTGCCATTTGTCACGAGACTTCCTGAAGTGTCTTTTCCCAGTGCTGACCTTTATGGTACAGAATGACAGTGCCCTTACTGAAGGGTTTTCCATAATGGGAAAATGCCTGTCTACCAAATTCTCACCATCATCCTGCAAATGGCTGTCCTGCAAACCAGCATCTCTGGTGTAATTACTGATTCAAGTGATATTACTGAGATGGAGACATCTGTCTGCTTTGATTTTCAGCCTTACAACATCCTGAAATACTCTACTCGGCTGTAGCAGGCAAAGCCTAGAGCAGCAGTAGTCCTCTGTGTTGGCTGTGCAGGGCATGCTGTATGTCACATTGTAGGGGGCAGGTTATTTCTGTGTCATGGTTACATCTAGCCACTAGCGTTGTGTGATGCAGGAGAAACATACTTTCCTTCAGGCTTTTTTGCAGTAATGTGGTAGCTCTCATTGCTGGGCATGTGTTAGCTCAGAATCATAGCAGCCTCTGAATTTACAGCTCCTTTTCGAGGTAAAAGGAAGAAGATGAGCTATGGAAGGGAGTTATGCAGATCTGGTTCCTTTCATACTGTAGTGGACTGGGATGCCTGTGAAATCAGCTGAGCACAATCCTTCTGGGAGGAGGGATAGTGAGAGCCTTGTATATGGAGTTTCTCTAAGATTCAGAGCCAGCATCTGAGCAGCTTTCTGAACTCCTCAAGCTGAGCCCCTAATCAGACACAGCTACTGCTATAAAGCAAATAAAAAAAAGCCACCTGACAAAATCTGCTTCATGATTCAAGATTAACCTAAAGTTAAAGCTTATTTCCAGCTATATGTTATTGCCTGTGTTTTTAACTGGACTTGATGAGCGGAACTTCAGAACAATCAAAAGCAAAAGAAGTGAGCAAGGATGCTGAATATCTCCCTGGTAAAAACCAAGGATTAAAGGAGGTGAGGAACCTAAAGGAAAAATAAAATATGGAGAAACAAAGTGAAAACTAGGGAACAGTTTCCACAGGGAGTGCAAACATGCACCCAGTCACTGCAGGTACGCATCTGAGTTTCCATCCTTTGAAAACATCACAGGGCTTCACAAACCTGGAATGCAAAGGATATATCTCATCCTGGGGAGCAAAAACACCTTCCTGCTCCTGGCTAGATTAGTGTTTCTGGTCTATCAGAGAGACCATTTTTCTCTTGTGAACTAGGATAAGCCTAAGATATAAGGAGAACTAGAAACCCACTAGCTGGTTCACATAGAATCATAGAACAGTTAGGGTTGGAAAGGACCTTAAGATCATCTAGTTCCTGCCCCCTCTCATCCCTCCAATTCATCATACTGTAATCAGATGGGTATTTAGATAAGAAGTCAGCTGTCATATTTCTAGGCTTCTTTGATGAGTATTTGGAATGAACTGCATGGGAAATTATTTTAAGGATGTTGTTGCTGGTGCCTGCAGGTTGTACCTGCTGTTTGAGATGGGATACTGCCTGTGAGGACCCCACCTTGTGCTGAGAAGTGGCTTTTGACTCTCTCCTAAGCTGTGTCCTCCTGAGGAAGCGGTCTGAAATTTGGCTGACTGCAGTTTAACCCTGGATTTTGGCAGCTTTGTGTAGGCAGAGCATAATAACTAGGCTCATGATGCAGAATATAAGCGCTTTTGCAATGCAATGCAAAGGTTAAAAATTAAATTAAAATCATTAGTTGTTATTAGAGGGAAGCTGAAGTAAAATGGGCTAAGCGAGGGTGATCATGACCTGTGATAAGTGACAAACCTTTAAAAAGGTTTAAAAGATACATTATTAAATGTAGGCTCTGAGCCTTATCTGGGATTTCCTGCATAGTAGGATAAGCAGAAAGGGGTGAAAAAAAGGGTGATAACTTCATTCATACCTAACCCTCAAACTCTTGTAAGTGAAGATAATTGCCCAGTTGGCAGTGATGTGTTGACAATGCTTGGTCGCTGTGCTACAGGAACATCTATCCTGCTATTTGCCTTTTATACAGAGAATGAATTTCCTCTCATCTGAGATAGACTTGCAAAGTACTTATAGGGGAGAAGCTATAAAGGTGCACCAAGATAATGCAAAATAACACATGAGTATTGGCTAGCTCTCAGGGATGTATTTATAGAATATTCAGTTACTCAGGAAGACTTAAGAAACTGACATTGAGGACAGTTATTCTTTTTAATAACAGACCAATAACCATTGCCAAAATGAACATAATTACTGTTTCATGATATACGGAGAAGGGGTTATCCAACAGATGCAAAAGCAGATTCAAATCTAGCCTCATGTGGGAAGAATATGAACTGAATAAAGCACATAGTATTGAAGAGTTTCAGATTCAAAAGGTGCTGAGATATGTGTGAACTCTGGCTTAGGCATGTCTTCTGCTTTGTTTTAGCCAGCAGAAGCTGTGGCAGTGCCTTTCTCCTCAAGATCTCACTTTGTTTGCCTTGTGAGGCCATGAGGTTGCATCTATCTAGGAAGCAGCCTACCTCTACTTTCCTCTGCAGCAGGAGAGCTTCAGACCTCCAGCAAGCTCCTCCAGCAAGGTGTTTTTGTTGGTTTCCTCCTGGTTGTTCCAGTGGCATATTTGCATGTTAATTGCTCTGCTATCACAGGTAGATTGTGGTTGGAATAAGCATGTCCTGTCCTGTGCTCTCCTGGACAGTGGGTGAGTGCTTGCCTCCTTCCCTGGCCTCACACCTGAGGAATGCAAGTGAATGACGAGGGCTTGTTGGGAAGAAAGGGGCCTTTCTGGTTTTGTATTTTCCCCATTGATCAGTCTTGGAGCTAAAACTTACCTTCTGTGAGTCTACTGCAGTGGAAAACCTTTGTCCATGGGGCCCAAACAGGGCCAAGAGAAGGAAATGAAAGAGTTTAATTTTGCATTTAGTTGGTGTTTCCCCAGAACTCCAGAAATGACTGTTAAGTGCTCTGAATCAATATCATGTGAAGGAGCTGCAGGATATGTGTCCTCTTGAACTTTGTCTCTTCTGCATTCATAACTGCCTGTTCCTATCTGAAAGCCTGAACTGTTGCTGTTGGAGGAATAAAGTGCACAGGATGCCTCCTTCTCTATGTATTGGTATAAAAGCAGCCTGCAGAATCAAGCAGCAACAATGGCAGATTTTTGTGTGAGATAGGTGTATTGCTGTGTGCTCTTTGCTGCTACCATGTTCTCTTGGTTGTGACTCCCTGGTACTTTGAAAAGCTGTGGGAGCCTAACCACCATCAGGATCGCAGCCGTGTCCTTGGCAGCATGACCCAAGGTGTAATCATCTTTTCTTCACAAGAAACTTGGCAAGTTCCCTGCTTCCCCTTTTAGTAAAAAACCAAATCTCCCGACGGTTTCCTGCCTTTGTACTCTGCTATACACTGTGCAGACTATTCCTAAGGAACCTAAAGAGACTATTATTAAACACTTGAAGGGGAAGCTTGAAATGTTGATGTTACATGCCTGAAGACTGGAAAATATTGGCACCTGCTGTGATTCTCTAGTTCTGAACACAGCTATTTTTTCTCCACTTTCTCAGTTCAGCAGTACAATCAATTCTTCTTCCTGTGGAGATGTTACAGGGAGTGCTCAGGGCATTTCCTCCTCCTGTTCTGCTAAAACTAAGGGTTTCCCAAGGGCAAGTGCGATGTCAGGCTGAGCCTGGTATATTCCTCCTCCTCTAGGGTCCTGTGTTGCCTCTGACTGGTATATTTCTGGAAACAAAATATCACCTTTTTGGAGTGATAATCCCCCTCTCTAACTGGCAGTGTGTTGTATTTTGGCACAGGATGAATGAGTTTCTGGAATTGCCTGTACAAGTCTCATATGTCCAACTACAGCATTTGGCTGCTGCATTTGGTGCATAAATGTGATTAATAGACTTACTGGAACAAAATGAACGTTGGTACTGCCTAGGTTGGTGTCCTGGTACGGTGCTAACACATCCTTATTTGGCATGCACAGCATTCCTTCCTGAATGCTTTCTCCTTGCTGAGTTGAATTCAGCAGCATGGAGAAGCAGCAGTATCCTCCTCCACATTGCATCTCAAAGAGAAGAAGCTGCTGAGGTCAGGTTTTGAAGACTGTTTCCCATGAGACAGAAGGTGCATCACTCCTGGTTTTGCCCTTTTCTCTGGTAACATGAAGAAGTTACCCAGAATAGCTGTATGTATTCTACTTTGCTTAACATGTGGTCCTCTGGCTTCTGCTAATAAGTGGCGCCAGTGCTGGCCTCGGAGAAGAGGAAGGAAAGTTAAATTGTTCTTATCAGGACAAATCCGTGGTCTCAGAACTCCTGTTTGCATAATCTCATCTTCTGTAAATATGCCTTGGTCAGAAAGAGCGGCCTCCCTGCTCCAGAGAACCGATGTTTGTACAGTACGTGACCTGCTTGTTTCTGAAGTGCTTGGAGTGCTGACGTGCAGATCCTTGTGTTCAAGTGGCTCTGCAGAACTGAGTGTGTTCGAATACCTGTGCAGTGCTGGTGGTGCAGTTACACGAAGTCATCCATGGGCACAAATGCCAAAAAAGCAATCTCTAATAATCACAACACAATGAAAGAACATAAAGTTAAAACTGAATAAATGGACAAGGGTTTGAGCTTCCAGACACATGAGGGAATCTCATGTAACGCTTGAGCTATGTGTCTGCGTTATGTATCTTTGCAAATCCTACCATTATTTAGCACCACATTCTGCCTTGGAATAAACTAAAATGCTCATACTCTATATGGTGGTCACAGTTTTATGAAGTTTTCCACTGCACTTTTTTATTTCAGTGTATGTTCCTTTATCTGCTTTTAAATGGCTCAACATGCATTGTTCATCTGTTGCATTGCGAGTAGCTGGTGACTCAGGACAGATGCAGGAACTGATAAGTTCTCGGTCCAGAGGGGATCAGGCACAAAAGATGAGGTTTTCTACCCATGTTTGTAGCCTGTCTCTTGGAGAATCCTTCTATGGTTTTGTCTTGTTTTCACTGTCTGTAAAATGGAGTGGTGACAAGCACTGCCTTTGTAAAAAGGGAAAGATCTCCAAATAAGGAATGCTGTTACGGGAGCTTAGGAAAACTGGGGGTACATCCTGAGCCACAGCCTGCTGCTGAAGCTCATTGTTGCATTGGTTAGTTCACTGAGGGTCTGTTTCAGCTTCCTGGGCAGTAAAATGAAACCCCCATTGGATAGCCCAGAGATGCTGAGAGGATCTTTGAGGCATGTGAAACTTTGTGTATTAGGAAACAAACATCTGTGTAAATTAAATGTACATCAGTGACAGATTTTCTGTGGGCATTCTTTAGTCTGCATTTTAGCTGGTTGGAAAGTTTAATCTTAGTATTTACTCTGTACTTGCTTTTTTAATCATCGCAAATACAAGCTAATTCTTTTCATCTACAAGGAAGCAGTCTAGTAAAGTTTTGACTGAAAAACATGACTGCATGGCTCAGAAATCTGCTGGTTGCCCTTGAAGTATTTAGCTTTCCCAGACCTATGGATACATTCCTTGTTTTGGAAATGCTTTGTCTCTGAATGTCTTCTGTTACCTGACTTTGCTACAGAATTTTCAGTCTGTCAAAAAAAAAAAAAGCAGATTCCCAAAGCCTGGAAAAAGGTCATTAACTAGATCAGACGGAAAGGAAATAGCATGTCTACTAAATCAAAGATACTTTATACAAACCATGATGGGTCATGCTGAGAGCTGTCTAGCTTGTTGAGCTTAGCAATGTTTCTCTCCTTGAAAATTAGCCAAGAATTTAGCTCTTTCCATAACTTTCTAATCCCCTTAGAGTTCAGATCCTACAACTGGTATGGTATGAACCCAGCATTCTTCTGCCTGGTAGTCTTTAATGCTGCTTTGATTACAGCATAATTAAGGATGCAATTTAGCCTGTGATTTTACTTATCCTGTTAGTAACTTCTAATTTATTGTTGTGCAGGGCATCATATGTAGAATATAGGGTTTGACATACATTTGCAGCATTGTCACCCATAAAAAATGGGCTGGTAGATAATCAGCAGATGCAAATGAAGTACTCCAAGTCTTTGCAGCTGTTTACTTCTCGAATAAGAGCATTTCCTGAAGACCCAGGATGTTCTTTTTCTTTTGGGAAAGGATCTGGTAAAAACTGGGAATTGACACTGAACAGAAGGGGAGCTTTCGTCTGCACTACTGAGATACTCTGAGCTTCAAAGAATGGTGGTTTATTCAAAATGGATGTGTCTGCGTGGCTCAAGGCATCTTCCAGAAGGTCCATCTCTAAGTCCTGTCATGCGTCCTGCTACTGGCTGTTGTGAAAGGGGAAACCTTTGTAATTTCATTGCAAACTCATGAGGGGTGGATATGATATAGTCTGGCTTTCTAGGAGTCTACATCTCCTGTATTTCTTGGCATAGGTACGTATGTTTGGGAAATTGTGGATAGCTGATGAGGAGTTTGGGGGGCTTTCTGCACAGCTCCTACACCCACTCAGTGCCCATTGTCTTAATGATACAGTCTGCAGTTATGCTGTAGCTCAGTTTTCTTAATTCCCTCATGATATTTGAGGGTTCTTCCTCTAGTGGTATTACTTGGCTTTTTCATATATACTTCATTAAGAAGAGTGGTGAATGTAAGGCATGTGTTTGCAACTTTAAAGTTGTTAGATGGGTTAGCAAGGAGAGATGTAAAAAGGATCCACCCAAGAAAGGAAAAATGTTATTGTATAAGCTTGAGTTGTGGTAGAGGGGGTTAAAGAAGGATTCCATGCTTTTGTGAATGCCACAGGAGTTTATCCTCGAGGAGGCTTTTGACAAGACAGAAATGTAGGTGGGAAGGGGAAGGTCAGGAATGGCGACAGGGTGAGTCATCAGGTAGAAGAATAAGGGAAACTGTGGGTGGACAAAAAGGGCAACCAGCAATATGTGAGAAGACCTGGAAGCAGTCCTCTAACCAAAGGACCTCCAGGATGAGAAGGCCTAGACAGTGAATGTTTTGCTGCATTCATAAAAGGAAGGGGATAAAGAAGAAATAAATGAAAAAGTAGCCATTGTATGTAGAAAGCATTGCAATTTTTAGAATGTTTTTAAGTTTTAGGGAAAGCACTTCCCATGCACCCTAAATCCTGACTAATTTTTTCCTAGTGTCACAGAAATAGCTGTTATATCATGTCTTAAATGGATAAACCAATGGAGAAGGAAGGAAGAAAGTATACTTCAATACACTGTGGTCCTCATGTCAACAGATGGGAACCACTTGCAGAGACCTATAACTCCTCTGGCCCAATGCAGTACAAAGAGATACACAGAAAAAAATATTCCCTGACTATGTGAGTCTGTACTAATCAGTTAAGCAAGAGGCATAATCCAGGGTTAGTATGTTGTTACAAGGAGAAGATTTAGTAAGCAGCAGCAATCCTGTGCTGAGGAGCCCAAGACAAAACTAGGAGACACCCCTACTGTCAGGTAGACCAGAGTAAAACTTGCACTCCCTTTTAAAGTAAAATTATACTAGTAAGTTTATTTAGAAACTAATCTTTGCCAAAGTGGAGAATATGATTCAGGAGACAGTTTGTCCTGGCCAGTGTTGCTAGGTATGAACTGAGGAAATCAGCCACCATCTCTATCCTTCTGGGCTTCCCTCAGGGCATTTCTGCATGTGGACATCACCTTTGCCCTTGCTGGCATGCTTCTTTGACAGGAGATGGTAGCAAGTTCATGAATCTGGAGTCAGTGTAGTAACTGAAGCCAGAAAATTATATGCATTTCGTTATGTTTTTGTACTATATAAGTCAGCATTGGTCCCTGCAAAACAGGAATGCATGTTTCAGGAAAACAGATTACTTTGCGGCAACTTTTCTTGTGAAGGTAAATTGTCTGGCAGCAAAGGACAGTACATTGCACCTGACGCTATCTAGCTGAAAGCTGCATGTTTATTCAGTGCTAGGAGTCTTCATTTCTCTGCAGTCAGTGGGCAGAGGTATGATATAATGTCATGGGTTCAGCAGCAGCAGTCATTTTTCTTTAAGCAGTAGCTGGTGTAGCACTGTGTTTTGGATTTTT
>JASSUY010029537.1:19630-43190 GCA_032466535.1 Forpus xanthops
TTCTCATTTCCCCGGGACTGGGGAAGAAAGAGGGGGGGGTGCACAGAACTGTTTGAGGGGGGCCTCAAACCACGACATATGTCTAGAATATAGAAATTATTAATCTGAAATTTTTGATTGTATAAAGTAGATAACCATCCAGATGTGCCCGTTCCTATTGACTAAGCAGGTGCAAAGGGGGCTTGCATAGAGAAGTTTGCTGGAGTTAGGTGAGATGAATTCCCCCTTCTGTCATGGTTATCCATTGGCACACAGCCTGTGGGAGCTCAGAGCCACACTCAGGAGGCTGCTGTCACAAGGCGCCTGGCTGCTGATGCTGCCATGTGTGCTGCTGGCAGGTCAGTCAGTGACTCTGCTCTGATGGAGCTGGCCTTCCTCCTGCTGCCTTCCTATTGCCATCTGCCTCCTGCCCGCGTATTATTGGAGGAGATCAAACACTGGACTTGCTGCATTGAAGCGTAGAGGTTTTCAGGAAATAAGAGACTTCTGGCTACTGCTAGTGCTTCAACATGTTCAGCATCAAACCAGAGACTCAGGCATCAATTGCATCAAAGATGGTACCAAAGACCTAGCCTGAAAGCACAAGAGAAAATAGAAATAGAAACCACTTTGTACTGGATACTGCTAGAGGGCTGTCATCTCAGCAGATGACATCCATGGAAATACGAAGTCTGGACACATGCTCCTTCCAATTCAGTGGCCACTACCTTTTTTCATCGTGCCACCAAAATCCTGGTGCACAGGATTTCCTCCTTGCAGCCTGTCAGCGATGTGGAAATAGCGCCAGCTCCATAAAACAGCACAGCTTTGGGATAGAGGGTAAGGACTCCTGGTCCTTGCCTCCCAATAGCTTCTCATAGGTGTTGCAGAGTGTTTTGATCATCTGGGATCTGGTGCGCAAATGTCATTCCCTGCAATATCTGCCCAGAGTGTTTTGCAGAGTTGTTTAGGAAAAGAAATATACAGGGCTGTCTGAAAACTGTAGCGGTGGAAACTAATCGGATGTAAACAAAGTGGTATGTGTGCATTCCTTTGCTATAGTTATAGCAATAGAATTGCAACAGAAAGCATAAACTGACAAAGCTTTCCCGCATAGCTGTTTGAAAAATGGCTTTTTTTGTCTCAGAAGTTATTTCTTCTCCTTGATTTTGGGGTGAGCCCTATCCGTCCCACCTGGAAATAATCATCAGATCACACCAGTCACTGTAGTGGGCGGCAATAGCATTTAAGCCATCACAGACAAAGACAGAGCAGAATCCCTCAAGGCCAGAACCAGTGTTTCACAGTTACATTTTCCTGTTTCAGGATTGCTTACAAGTCTTCTTTAAGATCCTCATTTGAAAATACAAAATGCTTCTTAATAAAAAAAACCCTATTAATTTAGTGTTCTTTCTTCCACACCACAAAGTGCAAGCTCTGAACTGTAAGTGTAGAAGGTAAAAGTCCTCCATTGTTGAAGTTTGCTAACCTGTGCAAAGTCAGTGTTAGGGCAGGACATTACCTTCTTGTTTCCCACATTACATGTAAACTTGGGACCAATTGTCATTTGCGTATGTTGTTAAGTTGATATTCAAGTCTCTGCTTTGGTTTCTCTGTTCTTGTTTAGACATCTATTTGTTTCAGACTAAACAGTTCTTTCCACTGTTATTAAAATACCACATTCTTCTATTTTGTCCATGACGCAGTTAGAAATGCATTGCTATTGTATAGCTGTGCTCTGGGAAGCTGCTTTACATAATGAAGCTGAAATGAAATCAGTGTTCACCAAGTCTCTGGAAAATCCTTTTGACCTTACAGCACAGAGGTGGACCCACAACATAGCTGACTGGAGATGCTCTGCCACAGGGCTTGCTGTCAGCCTGCGGCAGTGATATACCTCTCCTGTTATTTGGTGTTATCTCAAGATCTTGCTGTGTTTTATAGATCTGCATGTAATCACTTCCACTTTGCTTCGTGTTCACATGCATGTGAGCTGGTAATAAAGGAGGTAGCATGGTCTTTCAGCTCCTGTTCCTTCCCAGTTTTAGCTGGGGCGCAGCTCTGCAGGAGTCTTGCTGTACTACAGAAGCTTGATCTTGGCATTAGCTGATATTATAACATCCCATTCCAGTGTGTCCCTGAGATTTCTCTTTACCTAGGAATGACTTTTGTTGCTATTTCACACTCCTTGTGGGCTTCTGCTTTGCCTCTGACCCAGCATGTATAGATTGGAAGTGGTATTTACTGAAAGTGTGGGACATGCATTGTGCAGTCTCTCCCAGGATTTAGCTTCCAAAAGCTCATTAAACTGATCTGGTTAAGGGCCATGAACCCTCTTAGATTAGGGCTATAAAGAGCTTCAGTGGAGTCGACTCTTCTGGGTACTCTAATGTCTGCAAATGAACTCTGTCGTAGATGAGAAAAAGCTGCCTGTGACACATCTGTCACTGTGCCCCCTACCATGAATATACTACTCACTGCTGGTTTTCTTTTCTGTTAGACAGTGTGCTCTGTATAAGACACATAGACAGTGATTTTTCAACCAAAGAAAGTAATGCACTTATGTTAGTAGAATTACATGCTTATAAAATCAGTAGAGAATTCAGCATTGGGGCATCAAGGCTCACCTTAGATTCCTGGATGTGGTTAGCATCTTGCTGTACAGAGCACACTGGTGCTTTTTCTGCTGTGAATTTATCCTGTGCATCAGTTGGTTATATGAGAAACCTTGGTGCTGTTTTAACTGTTCAAGCACATGAGGTCCGTGGTGCTGCCTGGCCATTTTCAAGCAGAGTATGCAGGGAAGTACACACAACTATTCTTTGGTCTCATCCACTATGTAGGCCTACAGGATGTAAACCAGCATCTCAACAGATCCTGTCCTGGAGATGTGTAGCTTGCAAATGGGAATTTAGCTTGGAAATCATTTCTTGCAAGTCTAAGGAGTTTCTTCTCTCAGTATTTCAGGGAGGAAGCATGAAATCAGCTGCATTAGGACCATTAGAAACCTTTTGTATTTCACAGGAAGGAGTCATGTTTGGATACTGGTGCTTTGGGGCTCATTTATCATTCTGTGTACTAGGGTAGTCCATGTTGGTAGGAGTACTAAAATCAAAAACTTCTGTTGCTTGGGAATGGAAATGCTATCATTCCTCTATTTAATATATATGGGTAAGCATATGAAACAGTGGTAAAAATTACTGTTTAGAGATAGTTGAGTTGGCTTTAATTGGGTTCAGGTATTCACTCTGACATTTGCATTTTAATATAGAGCAGACAAACAGAGCAGATTTTGCATTGTCTCTCTTCTGCAAATGCTTTTGGGGGTTCACAGATACCAATATTTTCAATGCCAGGGTTCTGAGTGGAATATTACTGAGGTAAAAATGCAGATAAAGATATCTTTGAGCTTGCCAGACAATACCTTTAATTTTTTCCCTTGATGAGGAAAATTGCTTTCATTCATCCTATAACACTGGAAATATTCCTGCCTGTAAAGTGATTCTCCAAGTTTTGATACAGGTTTAGTTTCAACAAAAGCTGTTCTAGCAGGTTTTCTTCACCCTTTGTCATTACTTATCAGAGTTTTGCCTGCCGTTCTTCTTTACACAGGCTCTGAAAAGCAGCAGAAGGTTCTCCTGGGAAATGCTCCATTTGGTTTCTTTTGGTGTTGTCAGGTGTGGCAGAGTGCCTCCTTAGCAGCCTTTGCATGGAATACTACTGAGAAGCTTGAAAAACAGTGAAGGGGGGCGATTTGTTGTTGGTAGGTTGTTCGGTCTTCTTGGGTAATCCTGTCAAACTACAGGAAATAAGCTTTAGTGTTTGTGTACAGTAAGTACATAAACATTGACAAAATTCTGTATTTTTCCAACACCTAAAGGCACATGTTTTACTAATTGGAGTTGTGCTTGGATTTTTTAAATTGGACTGTAAAGCTTCCTGTCCTTGCATTTGCAAGGTGGTGGATAGCTGCTCTTGCCTACTGAAAACCGAGGCTATTTGATGATGAACACGCGTCTCCCAAACTGTATTCTGTCTCCTGAGTGAGATAATCTTTCATCTATAAATCTGTTACATTGTTAGGAGCTTGCTTTTTCGGGCTGTGTCAGTGAATGTATTTCACCACAGGTCCGTCTTAACTGAAGGCATGTTAGTAGCTGTACTCTTCTACTGCCAGGTGCTCCTGAGGCTCCGTCACCAGGAGCAAGCTGAATACTTGTTAGCAAGACCTGTCTCTTTCAGCCTAAGCACCCAAGAGATGAGGTGTATTCCTTTCTTGCAAATCAGAATGAAGTATTCTGCTGGGGGAAGTGAGTGTAAAATGAAAGTCTAGATCTAAAAGGTAAGGGAGGATCCTGTACAGATGATAGCTTTGTGAAATGGTTGTCTCTAAAGAAGAGTTCATATGGGGGGCAGGGGGAAAACTCAATCAGTTTGGCTTTGCTTGGACTTTCACCTTTATTTCTTATCTTTTATAATTTCTCTTCAATCTATGCTGAATTCATCATGTTCAAAACCCGTAATTAGCGTTCCTGAATTGCATGGAAATAAATAGCAGGTTATTGGTAAATTTTTTTCATACTTTTATTTTTTTTGTCAGTTGTGAGATTTCCTCACTCACTGTCCAGATGCTTCAAAATCACTACTTTATTGGAAATGAAGGCTGTTGCTCTGCAGGTGTTCCATTTAACATAGTTATTCAGTGCACAATTCCTTGTATGTCAAGCTGGGGTAAGGTTAAAATCAAGCCCTCAAAGCTGAGTCTGCTCTGCCCT
This sequence comes from Forpus xanthops, assembly GCA_032466535.1. NCBI lineage: Eukaryota > Metazoa > Chordata > Aves > Psittaciformes > Psittacidae > Forpus > Forpus xanthops. The sequence continues at coordinate 24,385 of JASSUY010029537.1, forward strand.
CTTGTGTCTTTGGAATGTGCTGCCAAATGTTCCCCAAATACAGCTGCTTCATCATGACAACTGGAATTTTCCCCGACAGACATAAGAGTAAGATGCAAACACATGGATATTCAGATGTGGGTTGTTTTTTCAGTGATGGGTACAGATTGACATATGTTTGAAATAAATATCTTCTGCCCAGTATTCCTCATGCACTGGTATGAGGGGAAGGGAAAACAGCTTGACAGCATTTTTAATAGAGCCTAGAAGTGCTGAAATAAACCCTCTTGAAGGTGCTGAAAAGTTGTGGGGTTTGTGAATTTGTGGGATTTAAAAAGCTTCAACTGAAGAATTGCCTACTTGAGGAAGAGGTTCATTCCAAATGATCAAGACTGGGCTGCTCTGAAGTTGTGAGTTGGCTTAGCTTGGCTGACTCCTTGACATACCAACTTTTCACCTTAGCAGAAGTGACAGTTCAGAGCTATGAAAAGTTTACAGTGATTAAAGGGATTCTGAAGGGCAAAAACCCCCAAATCATATAGTGGTTTGAATTAAGATACCTTCAAGATAAGGTTCAGCTGCATGCTAAAAAAAGAACCTGCCAGCTTCTCTTTGTGGTTGGTTGTTTTTTTTTTGGTTAAAAATGAACTTAGGAGGCAGGGGTGAGCTGGAAGTTCAGATTTCCTCCCCTTATTAAGAGAAAAAGACGTTGCCCTGGCCGTGCATCCTCTCTATCCCCTCAGGATCAGAGTACAGCAATGCAAGCTGGTGGAAAGTACAGTGAAGCAGTTTACTGAAAGTACATTTATTTTTAAAGAGGCTTAAGCATTTTCAAATCACAGAGCCAACTATTCTATTAGAGAGTGGCTTTTCTTAACGAAGTAGGAAGTTTAGAGTGTGATACCATCTGCTGTAAATCTTTCAGATAGCTTAAGTCTTAGCATTTGCTCTGAGTGTTGGACGATGACTGACCTGAGCCAGTCCTGACTTTGACATGGATGTTTTTCTCTTTATCTTAAGGGTGTTCACAGCAGAAAGCAGCACTTTTGAGGAGCAGCTTTGTCCTTTTTCGGTATATTGTGCGGTATGGAGGTCAGATGAAGTTCTGAACTTTGGCATGTTTGCTTTCATTATCTTCATTAAATTACTCTCCCTTTTCTTCAGAAATAATTGTGGCAGGCTTTCCAGACAGAGAGCAACTCAGGCACAAGCTGTGCTCCCTTTATAATTGGTAAGCAGAATTAGGGGATTGCATACTCATGTGCTTTAAGCCAAGTCTGTTGGACACCTGGAGGACTCTGGGCTTCCTTTAGTGCTCTTTTGATAAATGGTGTCCTCCCTCCACCTGTTTCAGAACTTCTTTTACCTTTTCCTTCTCCCCTCATGTGGTGCTCCTGTTAGCTTCTGTGTGTAAACAGAAGAAAATGCTGCTAAGGAGACAGAACTGTGCCTGGTCAGAAGACAGAATATTCTTTAGTAAACACCTTTAGTTTTACGTTTTTTCAGTAGCACTCTCAGGATTTTAGTTGCCAATGCTCAGACTGAAGTTTTGAACCGGTAGTTTGTTCAGCTGTTGTAATGATCCCAACGTATCAAGGTCTTTTTCCTGAAACTCCTTAAACCAGTTCCATAAAGCCCTCCCTCACCAATAATAGGCAAAGCCTTCTGCCCACTTTGCAAATGGGAGCTTGGAATGCATTTGCTGATGGGGTCATGGTCTTGTGGCAAGAGATTGATGGTGCTGGGAGCAGCCTGTTTGCTCTGCTTCCTAATCCCTAGATTAGGTAGTGAAGGACGGTGAATTACAAGGTAGGAAGACATTTTGAGACTGTAAGTCTGAAGTTTAGTAGGCAGTGACCTCCTCATGTTTGTGGGGTTTTTTTTCCCTAGCCAGAGGTTTTGTGCTATCCTCGCAGATGACCAGGACTCTCTTTTTAAACTCCTTTTCTAAACACAAGGAAATGCACTTTGTTGATTGATGAATGCAGAGCATTGGATCTGCAATGTAATATTTGCTGCCTTACCTCTCCAAAGTAATAATGACCAAAGTAATCAATTTAAGGTTCTTATGTTCTTATGGTAATTTTTTTTTTTTTCCCCTGCAGTGATCTATAGCTGTCCTCTGTATCAGTACTTCTCAAACTTTTATAGTGCAAGAGCCATCTACCCTCTTCAAAACCACCCAGGAACTATATTGTAGAGCCCTGTCGTAATGGCTTCCATTTACAAACATGTAAGATTTGGTTCAACTGGGAGCAGTCATGTATTACTCTTATTTTTTCTCTATTTACCTACCTGCTGAATGGGAGTGTGTGTTCAGTGTTAGGTTTCCCATGCCTTCTTCCTTTTGGGGATTTGGGCATCCTATAACTGTTTGGCAGTATGTCTACAGGCCACCTATGGTGCAGGAGCAAAGGAGCACTGCTCATATTTTACTAAAGCAAGTCACAGGCATAAAAATTTCTATGCATTCTCACTGCTGAAATTTTTTTTCCCCAGCCAGTGTTTAGTCTGCCTCTTCCCCTCTGCACATAGAATCATAGAGTAGTTAGTGTTGGAGAGGACCTTAAGATCATCTAGTTCCAACTCCCCTGCTATGGGCAGGGACACCTCACCTGTGTTACTCAAGGCTCTGTACAGCCCGCCCTTGGACACTGCCAAGGATGGAGAATTCACAACTTCTTTGGGCAACCTTTTCGAGTGCCTCACCACCCTCACAATGTAGTACTTTTTCCCTATATCTAACCTGAACTTCCTCTGTTCAAGTTCAGACCTGTTACCCCTTGTACTAGCTACAGCCTCTGTTGAAGAGTCCCTCTCCAGCATTCTTACAGGCCCCCTTCAGATATTGAAAGGCTGCTACATCCCATTGCTTCTGTCACTATTGTTGAACTTCATCCGGAATAATCCCCTCCTTCGCACCAGCGCCCAGATTTGAGTACTCTTTCACCTCTCTCATGTTGGTTAGCTGTGTTATTCTGTAAACTGGCCTTCATTAGTCATGTTTTCCATCTTCATAATAATGTTGTTGCTCTATGAGAATGAAGCAGTCCTCTGGCAAAGCGCACCCAGAGTAGGATGTGCCAGAGATCCCACTGCAAATACTCCCCTGCTTTTGCAATGAATATGATCCCAGCTTGGATCTCCATTCGAAGTTCAAAGGAGGGATAAAGTGTAGGTAGCAGTGGAAGAACAGAAATGACAGCTGAAAAAAAAGTATAAAGAAGAAATGGGGATGGGTGTGAGGAAAAAAAATGCAGGAAGTAAAAATTAGGAAAAGGGTATGTCCCTATGAGGTCAGATAATCTTGAAGAAAAGGGAGAATGAGGAAAATATAGAAAGCATACACTGCCAAGTTTGTGCCAAGGCTTACAATAAAAATGAGGACAAGGGTGGAAGAGGAACATAGTGACAGCATATCGTCTTTGAAATTTGATTATGATCTGTTGTTTCTAACAACAAAAAAATGCTACAGGTACTTCTCGTACTTGTCTGAAGTGAGAGCTGAACTCTCTTCTAATCTGAAGTCTTTCCTTGTTGCTGTTCAGTTGGCACTTCTGGACCTGGCATGGTATTGTGTAGTTCCATACTGATGTAAAACAGTATTGTGATTGAAGCTCAACCACTGAATCAGGTCTGTCCGGGACATCAGTGCAGAGGAGGTATGCTGAGACTCCTGTCTGAGAACAGGAGCTTGGTGATGAGAGGAAGCTTCAGCATGTGTTTGCCACCCCACAGAGGAGGGGGTCATCACTGGCAGCTGAATGACCTTTTTTTTAACCTACAGCTACCTTCAGAATTGCAGTATGTAAAACTAAACTAAGAGCAGCAGCATTACAGCTATAGGCCACATTGAAATCTTGTGTTGAGCCAGGGGTTATTTGTCCTCAGGTCTGGCTGGGAATTAATGATCTTGTTTAGAGGCTTCAGTAGGCGAGAACTGCCATCTTGGTGGAGAAAGTGCTGGTGCTGTGCAAAGTCAGCAGGAGCACTTGAGATGCTAAGAGTCTTCTCTGCTAGTTTTTGTTGATCTAGGTGGATTTTTCTAAGTACAAAGTCAAAGAAATTACTGTTTGCCCCTTCCTTCATCTCCCCATGCAAGTGTCATGTAATCTGCAGGAATGCTAAATCCTCCCTGTCATGGGAGAGAAACTGAGGGAAGTGAGAAGGAACCATACATACCCTTGCATCTGCACTCTGAAGGCAAAGATATTTGTGAGCCTTAAGCATATGGGTGGGAGAGCTGCCAAGCCAAAGTTGTTCCCAAGTATCTGTAAGCTAAATCTGATTCCTTAAATTCATCCAAGTAAGGAATTTTCACTCTTGCAAAGGCTTGTAAATATTAACAGTACCTGTCACTTTTGGATGCCACTTTCTGTTTTCATAGCAGTGAACTGAAAGCTTTGAAGTCTGGGATGTTTTGTTTAGCTTTGTAGAGGTTGACCTCAAAGTATCAATCTTTCTGTTCCTTTTAGGATGTATGAAAACAGTCTTTTCACATAACTTCTTGTAGCAACAGTATTACCAATGGCCAGAGTTCTGAGGTATTCTCTGAGTGTTGAAGCATGTATTGAGACATGTATACCAAAATAGAGTTTTGACTCTCTCATATTTTCAGTGATTTAGTTTTCTAGGAATGAAGATGCATAAACATACCCTTAGAATTAAATGAAAAATATCAATCTAAACAATGCTCATAAAATGGTTTCTGGATGCATGGTGCTCTCACAATACATAGTTTTTGCTGGAGTGTTAGTTTACATGTGCTTTTCAGTTTCTGCACCATCCCAATAGCATAGCCTCCACCTGTTTGGATTCTCTGTGCTCACTGGCATAGATGTGGGCAGCTGGTAATAAGTCACGTTTTTCTTATTTTCAAGACAAGCTGTTGGTTGACATAAACCTGTGACTTGGGTTTGCGGGTACAGTTGCTCCCATCATTTGTACTGGTCTCCTTGCTTCTTGCAGGAAGGTGTTATGCTGTTTCTCTTGAAATAAGTCTTAGAAATGAGTTTTGGGAGGCCAGTTCTGAACTGCTGTTCAGTACTGCACAGCTTACTTGAGTTACAATTCATTTGTATCTCTAAAGTTAACTCAGCCACAGCTGAAACTCTAAGGAGGCAGAACTTTTAAGACTGCTTATTGAGCTGGAGAGTTGCTCTTACCTATGTGGCGTTCTTGTTTTGTCTTAGTTAGTGTGGGAACACCTTTCATCTGAAAGTCTTTGGGCCTGCTGACCTGTCCCAGAGCTGTGGCTGAAGCCAAGGTTCTCTTTGCACTTGAAATTGCAACCCAGCCCTCTTGAGAGATGGAGGTTTATGCTCAAGTACTTTGATTCATACAGTGCTTCCTCCCTCTCCTGCTGCATTCCTAGGGGAATCAAAGTTCTACAGTGAACAGGATGTGAATTCTAGAGCAATTCAACCTACCGAGACACTAAGAGGGGTAGTGTTTGACTCTAGCCCTCCCACAACCTCATGTGAACAAGCGCAATGTTCACATCACAGAAACACTCTGGAGCAGACCAGAAGGCATAATGTTAAGAGCTATAACCCAAATTGCTTTTCACCTCACTGGCTAAGTCTTTTACAGCTACATATTCCTAAATGGCTGATGGTTTTTACTGCCTAACTGAAAACATGAGCTTTATATTTCCATTTCCATTATTTGAATGTTGGGTCTTTCATCTTCTGAAATGTTTCCAGAAACCCAAAATCAGGCATGGCTGATAATCTTTTGGGTGCTTTAATATCAACTATTAAAGTAAAGCTGAGTATCAAGAAGCAGCTAGTATGGAGAGAACTGGTAATGATGCAGCTGAGAAGCTAAACCGCTCATCACCACTGAGTCTTCCTTTTTTTGTCTTGCAGATGAGAGGATTTGTTCACCACCCTTTATGGAGCTGACAAGTGCCTGTGGAGAAGATACCTTGCAGCTTATAGAGAAGAATGGACTGGCATTCCCATTCAGTATGTACATGGGCTCTCCCTTGTTACTTTTAATAGGTTCTGAATATTGCATATGCACCCCTCAAGACATAGCCAACACTATAAGAGTGTGAGCTTCATTGCCAACATGTCAGGGACGTTAAAACCTTGCTGAAGCAAACACTTGGAAGCAGTCTGCTTGGAATGTGGAACAGAACCCCTCCCTATCAGCTTTTACTTTTCCTCTTATTGATGTTCCTTTCTTTAAACACATCACTACTGTAAACATGTGTTCCTGGGAAATGCTAATAGTTCTAACAAAGTTAGCCTCTTGCCCTGAACTTGTGCAGGAATTTTATCATGTCAGCTGCATTCATTGTTTTTCTTGAGAAAATCACTGCCTTACTGATTGAACTGCTTTTTTCACCCACCCCCCCTTTTCCCTGGTCAAGGCTACAAATGTAAGGGTAGAAGGAAGAGTGTAAAAACTTAACCTAGATAGCAGGCTCCAATGGCCCACAGCCTGAAACAGCTGCTATGAAATGTTTGTGCTTTGTAGCAAGTTTTATTGTGGGGCTTTAGTTCATACATTTGATTCCTTACAGTGTAAAGTGAGCAGAAACAGTTAGTTGTTTTTGTTCCCTTGATGCCCTACCTCTGTTGTTGCCTGCAAAAAATAAGCTGTATCTTGGTTTGGTTCAGCCTGTTATGTTTCCTGCTCTTCCCCCAAAACAGGGAGGTAGGAAAAGAAACTTTTTTTCACTGTGTCTCTGTTAATTTGTTTTTAGGACAGTGGTAGGTGTAAAGTAGCTCCAGCCTCAGGCAAAATCATATACTTCTGAAGATGCCCTCTGAATATCAGGATGGCAATACAAGTAGTGCTACTAACTCCTTAGATGATCCATTGCACCTCTCTCCAGTCAAAGTAAAGACCTCTGCTTTCACAGTAGTTGCAGGGAGGAGCTGAGGGAATAGGGCTTGGAGCAAGCTTTGCAGTGATTGAGGACACTGTTCAAGCAGAGACATTCATATCTCATGAAGTCAATACCTTGGTCTGGTTGAACTCCAGTGTTTGCGCATGTGGGTAGGAACAGCTTTATAAGGGCTTTGTGTGTCCTGTTTCAGTGATGCATTGTGTTTTTTCTCTTTTTTTATTTACCCAGTTTGTAAAACCAGAGTGGCCCATGGAACCAACTCTCATGAGGTGAGTTAAAAAAAATTCTGTAGTGTTATCCCCTGACTTCAGTCCCCCACGGTGGTTTGGTGATTGCTTTCTGATCCTGTAGTAGGAAGAATGAGGGCTATGCCCAAACAACTTCCTTTTCCCCACCTCTCCCTCATGTTTAAATACATCATGGAAGTTCTTTTTTATCAGTTTCTAGCTTCTGTGATCTAGTTGCTTCTATCTAGCAGTTTGTAGTCTCCAGTCAGCTCTGTCTGCAGGGAATCTCCTTCAGGCTCTCCTTTGGTCGGAGGCCATACTAAGTGATGTTTCTACTCCACCACGTTTCTTCTCCAACATATATGTGGTCCAGGTGAGAAGTTGTTTTGTGCTGCAGATGAAGCATCTGGGTCCTCTCATTGAAGGGAAGGGAATAGAAAATACAAACAGTTTCCAGGCATGTCAAGTTGTAATAATACAGTTGGAACTGTGGGGAGAACAGGGCCAGTAAACTATCTGCCTTCACTCCTTCCCGTAAGGCAATTGCAGTTAAAATGGTTGTGTATTCCTGGAAGGAGTGCATTCCCCATGAGCCTAGCTTCCTCTAAATTTAGGTGAGTTGAGTCCTGTTTTAATTCTTTTCCATTTGTGCTTCCTGCCTTCCTGCTTACCACAGCTCAGTTTTGAGCATCCAGCCCTTGCTGCTGGCTCTCCTAATGCCTGGCTTCCTTTGTTAACAACATGGTCATTGGTCCAGGTTTTCCAGCTGCTTCTGAAACGTGCAGTACGTTGCTGCAGTGTCTTTGAGGGCTGAAAGCCATGAAGTAAAATGTAAACCTTAGATGAGCAGAATGGCTATGTCTGAAATCTTGAGTAACCAGCACTTCCTTTTAAAAAGGCAGTGAGATTTTTCATGCAGGCCTTAGCTTGGATCATTTCACAAGCTTACAGACAGTCCTGTTAGTCTGTTGAAGCTGCTGCTATAAATTTTTGCTACCATTCCCAAGAATACTTGGGGACTGGATTGTTAATGAATGTAAGACTTTGGCTTCCCTGATGATTTTTGTCAGAAGTTCCACTGCAGCCTGAAATGTGTGGATCTTTCAGTGCTTGTCCAGTCAGGCTTGGAGTTCATGTCCTTGGTGAATCTTTCTTTGGTCTTCTTTCATGCAGTGCAGACATGCGTCAGCTTCCTGCCAGGATTCCATTTTCTGAGCAAAAATGAGACTAAAATACAGCTGTAGGCTGCACTTTATCACAGGAACTTAGGACTGGAGCCTAGGAGGACCCCTGGAAAAAAGCCTGAAGTCTTGTGTGGTACTTAACATAGTTAGTAGTAGTAGTCACTTTTGGAGTTGCTGAGTTTTCAGGCGTAATCCAAAAGTGTGTTTATCATCAGAGAGGAAATGTAATTATAATTGTTATTTTATGGTAAATAATGTCAAGGGAAGCGTAGAATAAATACTCTGCTTACAGTATAGTCTGTCTAAAAGATGGAACATATGCCTAGAAGCCTATGCTGCCTAGAAGAATATGTTGCCTGTTTTATTAATGACTCTTCTGGCTTTTGGTATATCACTTCATTTTCTGTAGAGATATTCCCAGTGAAGAGCTGACACTGGAACTAGAACAGGCCCTGACCCTGCTTTTCTTCATAAGATGACTATTCGGAAAATTCAAGTAATTCAACTAACAGGGACAGCTGAAGGTGCAGGCTTGAGTTTGGTTTTGGTGCCAGCCAGGGCTGGCAGACTGCACAATTTGCAGTGAGAACACAAGTTATTTAAGCCAAGGTGCTGTTAGTGAGTTGTCTTCTGGTGTCCCACAGTTCTATATGGCCTCTGCACTAGAAGTCGCGTTGGCCAGCTCAGAGCTTGAACCCCAGTGTATCAGCGCCATTTGTTAAGAGTTGAACAGAGATGATGCCTGAAGGTTGTCCTTCCTGGCTGCTATCAGAACATGACTGATATTTGGTAAAGCTGCCATGAGATATCACTGAGATCCATAACCTGAAGGAAGGTGTCCAGGATGACATTTTGCTGTCTTAAGCAGACAGGAATGAAAAGGCAGAGAATCACTGTGGGTTTTGAGAATTCCTTAAGGACATTGTCAGTAAAAATTGTTGGTGCCAAATGTTTTGTTTTGCCTTCAAAAGAGCTCTGCATTTGTAATGAGGAATGCTATTTGGAAATTATGATATAAAGTATTGTTCCCATGTTACTGCCAGGCACAGCAGGTCTGTGCTAGATGACAAAGAGCAAGTGCACCCTGCAAGCAGATTCTTGGAGCTGTATTCATGCATGTTAAAACCCATGAGACATCACAGTGAACCAGCATAACACAACACCATGGGAGTTGTATGGGTTGTGTGCTAATCCATGAGGCCATTGGCACAGAGCTTTGCAGAAGAAAGTTTTCACATAGGTTCCAGTAGCCTAGGCCAGTTCTGTGGCAAGAAGATAAACTCTCTGGGTTTCCATACTTACAAAATAGGATAAATACTTGTTTGTGGGGATTAATTAACTAATATTTGAAGAGAACTCTATAGGACCAGCACAGGTTTTGGCAGTGTGATGTTGTAGATACTATAATGCCAACAGTCTACAGAGAAGCAAGAAGACAGCAGTGTTTCTTACCACCAGTGAGAGATAAATGAGGTACAATGTTGTTTCTGTGAATCATCTTGAGAGATGATTCTGCTGGTTAGAGTAGGTTTCTTGCACAGGTTATTACCACTCACAAGTTTACACTGGCCTGTCAGATAGCATCTGGTATAATAGAGACAGAGTAAGAATATCAACTGCAAGTAGGTATTGAATGCATGCATTGACTTGAACTCAGAAAATGTTAATCTACTGAGTCATGTGCACATGCATGCCGACAATTATGTGACCTCATGGTCTACCAGAGGAGGAGGAGTAAGAACAAAAATGTGGTCAACTTTTAACTTTAAATATGTACAACCTCCCCTCTCAAAATGAGACCAAGAATATCTACTCTTTGTGGTCACAGCCACTGTGCTTATTGAAGAACCCACTGTTACTGAGGTCTTATCAGCTTTTTCTTGACATGATGTGCCCAGGCTGGGCTGGACTTTGCTCCAAAATGGAAGGAGACAAACTCCCAAGCAGAGGAGGGGCTCACTGCTGTCTCCTGAGTGAAATCTCAGCAGGGTTTTTCTTCCACCCTGAATACAGGCACTGGCTCCCACTGACATGAAGGAACATGATGATGTGTTGCTCTGTACCTATAGGTCTCAACCCTTTCTAGAGAAAGAAATGCCAAAGAAACAAGAGCTTCGGCAAATATCTGGGCTTCTGGGTCTCACCGTGATACTCTGTGTATCTCTTAAATTTCATTGCCTGTGCCAGAATGGTGCTTGCTACTGGTTCTGCATTGGAGGCATGGCAGCATCCATACTCCAACAACAAACCTGCAAAATGGGGCACTGTGGTTATAGTAATTATTTATATGCCTGTAAGCGTGGTAATGGAGGAATTGATGGAAAGAACAGTGTAACATGCTGGATATATGCTGGTTTGTCAAAGTACTTTTATGCACCTACCAGCATTGCTTCCATGCTGTCTGAGGCTGCTGTTCATCATTCAGGCCCTATAAATGTCTTCCTTTTCAGCATATTTGTTCCAGTGCCTTCAGGAGGACTAACCATTTGGAGTACTGGGGTGAAACCAAGCCAAGAATGTCATTAAACCAGCATTTGTTTGCAGCAAGAAATACTAAAGTCTGAAAAATGATCTCTGACGATGTGGGTGAAACCTTGGTGCTTAGGTGATTGCAACTGGACTGAAGCAGACCACGGGAAATAGAGCTGTGGGAAAGAACTTGTAGTTGGTACCCGGAGCTGTTCATTCTGTTCTCATGATACACTCTTGTATTCAATACAAACTTTGTTGTTTGTGTTGATCAGACATTTCACCCTTTTGTTGTACCTGCAGTTACAGTAGCTTCCCAACTAGAAGTAGCAAATGAAATTGCAAACAGCTGAGAAGAAAATGATTGAAAATGAAAGCTTATGGAGAGTTGTGTGTCAGTGAAATGAAATGCAATTACATAGGACTAGCTGCTGAGAAGGAATTGACATGTGGTCAGTATATATCCACCTGTAGATGTTCCCCCTCACTGCTAGTCAGTGGGTAAGCATGAAATTATTGAAAGACCTGTGTACAACTGTGTATGCTTGTTTCCAGATGGCGATCATCTTCAACCAGGAGGGCCTGAAAGCTGTTCACCCTCCTTGCGTCATTCAGAGCTTCATCAATCACAATGCCGTGCTGTATAAGGTCTTTGTGGTTGGGGAATCCTACACAGTGGTGAAAAGACCATCTTTAAAGAACTTCTCTGCAGGAATCTCAGGTACGCTGTGCCCATTTAAAAGATGTCAGTTCTCAAAGCCTTGGCAGCAAACAGCTCAAAAGTATCTTTGAAAAGGCTGCTGACATGAAGGCAGCTGCTGGTCCTTGCATACCATGTTTCTGTATTATTTCAATAAGGAAGGGAGGGAGATAACTGATCTGCTCTGGAATACATAGGAATGACATTTGTATAGTAAATATTTATGCAATAGTAACCTGAGTCTTATATGTTAGAAACAGTGTTTTATGTCATGTGGAAAGGGGAAGAAGGTGAGAAATTCTCTCATTTTACAGTAAGTTCAAGTGTCATTTGTTCCCGAGTTTGTTTATAAATGTCCTTTGGAGAGAATTTCCTGGATTCCATCGTTTCAGAACTTCCTCTCCCTATTTTTACCTTGATTATGCATGTGTGTTTAAATTGAAGATCACTTGTGCTCTACCCTGAATGAGCCTCTCTATACTTGTGAGGCCCAGTGTTGTAAACCATGGTGAGAAGTGTCCTTTGGTTTGTAGATATCAGCTGTGCTAGAAAGGATGAATGGACTTGTCAGTGAGGACAGTGATCCTCCTAAATGTCACTAGAAAGCAGCACTTTCAGGGTTTTCATTAAAGATTGCTTAAATATCCTTTCTGGGAAAAGCTCACATCCAGCGAACTGCATTCTGTGGTCCAGCAGAAGCAAGAAGGAATTAGTAGTGCATGAACGGGAGCATGATCTGCTTGCAACTAGACAAATGCAAGAGGTAGGGATGGGAGAGAAGGTATTGAACTAAAGGAGATAAATGAGCAAACGCCAGTTTCTTGTCACTTTTCTTAGTGTTTTTCTCTAATACTGGTATGTCCACATGTGTTCACCTTTGCTATCTGCACACAGATACATGTTTTGTTAGTGTGTGTACAGTAGGATTCTGGTAAGTCTTTGTAGGCATGTATACCTGTATTTATGTTTATGTCTGCCCTATGTCCTGACCAAATGAAGGAGGCCAGAATCTGTGTAAAGTATTATGACAGTTGGTCTGTACTTTTTCTGTAAGGAAACATTTTAAGACATCTTTCTAAAAATGCCTTGGCTAATGTCTCATCTGTTAGTGTAAGACTTGAAAGTTGTCTGGAAGCCCACATGAAAATGAGTTTTGTGGGCAGATTAGGGTAAGTGTCTGGCTTCTTTTACCCTCATCAGGAGAATTTAAGGGGGCTGTAGTACAGGCATCTGACAAGGCAGATCTAACAATTATGCAGATCAGGCAGCTATGAGGTAGTTCAGGAGCTGACAGTACGGGGCCTTTCTAAATGGGAGGAAACACAAGAATATTATATGCTGCTGTCAGACTGCAGAGTAGATTTGGGTTTGCTTTTCACAGCTTCCCCATTTTTATCAAATGTGGACCTGCAGCTGCTCTTCAGTATCCACTCAGAGACCAGCATGGCAGCAACACTGTATTGCTGGTGCCACCTGAGTGCTGAGACTTTGACCTGGGCATTTCCATGCGGGCTGTCTGCTGTGGTGACAATTCCAAGGGGAGAACTGCGGTAGATTTCTCTCCACTAGTAAAACCTCCAGCACACAGCAAGTGGTTTGGGAGGCGCTGGTACGATTCTCCCAGTATGTTCGTGGCTTCTGTCACCTCAGGATATGTCCTGAATTCCTGTGGTGCCTCCAAAAGGAAAGCAGGTCCTGACTGTGAAATTTACTGCTTTCCTCCATTGGGACAGTGTCCTCCGCAGATTCACAAGGATCTCAGTGCACCATATGCACTACCGATCTACTGCCTGCAGTGAATGCAGCTTCTCCTATCACACTCTTTCCCATTGGAACTGTCACTTTGAGTATACCAAATTAGTAGAAATGAACTTAATCATCTTACTGAACTTAGTTAATTGGCTCTGGTGAAGGAAAGGAAACCGGTTCCTACTTAACCCCATGCAGTTTTGTTTATCTGTGGTCCAAGGTCCAAAACCTGTGGGTGACCGCTGCCTGTGCAGGCAGCTAAGCGCCAGCAGGCAGAAAGGGCCCTGCAGATGGGGTGGGTGGTGGGCACTGCCCAGGAGGGATCAAGACCAGATTCCTGAGGCTGCAGTGCCATCTACTGATCCTGCGGAAAGTAAAATTATTTACAACCTGCTTTTAATTCCAGACAGAGAATCAATATTTTTCAACAGCCACAATGTTTCAAAACCGGAATCCTCATCTGTCTTAACAGCAGTAAGTATATTTGATCTTTTTTCCTCTAGTGCGGCTGTAAAACTTACCTAGTCCTTTCTTGTCGAAGCATTTAGCAGCTAGTGACTTTCCTTCACAAGTTGTGTGCTTCTGTGTTGCAGGCTGAGGTCTGTTTGGTACCACGAGCCAGCATGACTGTGTCCCCCTCTGGTTTTCCTTACCGAGCTCTGGTGAGGAAGCACTGATGCAGGAGGGCTGTGCTGCTTGCCAGACCTGAACTCCCTAAGCTAATCTAGGCAAGGGGAATGAGGAAGTTTTGAATGCAAACACCTGGACTTTTCCTGTCCAAAGAGCTTAATAAGTACGAATCATCCTTCTAGGACTCAGTTCTGTGAGGAAAGACAAATGGAAAAAATTCAAGCAGAGAAATTACATTGGGCAGGGCCACAAAGTGCCATTTGCTGCCTGTGGTGTGAGCGCAGCCAATCTGTGACCTCAAGACCATTTCTGGGTGTCTTCTGAGTTCAGCAATGCCAGCACTCTGCACAGTTTCACGGTTGCATTGCCAGTCCTTTCAATAAGCTTTGCACATATGAATCCTAACAAGTTCTTGGGCGCTCAGCTGCTGAGAAAGTCACTTTACAGGACTGGGTCCTTTCCACATCTGAGTCTCTAGATTCTTTTCTGTTTCACAAGCTCTGCTGGGGAGTAGTTCCATAGTCGGCAATGATTAAATTTTGTGTACAACACTGATAGGCATGTGAAATATTAAAATTGTAATTGTGCTAGTCATAAATCCTTTTATGGCTAAATTTACTTTGAAACTTAGAGTATATGCTCTGTGATTTACCTGCCATCTCTGTCATACACATACATGCTTCTGTATACCTAACAGCATACTTTGGCAGCCTAACATATTTAAAAAATGAGGAAAGGTACATCTCTCAGGCAGAATTAACCTAAGCCATTCATTGTAATAAATATTTATGGAATAATTTATACATGAAAACCCACATGAAAGATATGCCCTTTGAATTAGCCTCTGCCCTGAAGGTATCAGCTGAGTTGGATTGTATGTCTCAGATTAAACTAATAGTAGGAGTCTATTTTATGAGTACTTAAACATAAGTCTTACTCTACATTGAAATAACAGAACAATATGCAGAATATTTGCAGCACAGGGTTAAATACACCAGATGTATTTTTTTTTTTAAGGTGTAGATCTAGTACTTAAAATATTCTGAGTCTTCCTTTATTGCTACACTGCTCTTTCTCTCAAGAACTGCACCAGAATGAAGAGGAAGTACTAGGGACTTTAGAGCAAGTGAACCTCCAATGTAGGAAGGATTCTGAGTTATGAAAGTAGTTTCTCTGTGGTGTCTTTCTCTGTTTCATACCACTGGCTCTGCAATTAGATTTGTTGGATATGCACCTGGAAACCTCTGAAAATCAATCTTTCCACAAAAGCCTGTTTCAGAGTCCGGCAGTAATGTATCTTTTCCTACTCACTATAGCTGGATAAAATCGAAGGAGTATTTGAGCGGCCAAATGATGACGTCATCCGGGAAATCTCGAAGGCACTGCGGCAAGCTCTGGGAGTTTCCCTCTTTGGAATAGATATCATCATTAACAATCAGACTGGGCAGCATGCCGTCATTGATATAAATGCATTCCCAGGTGAGAAAGGCTTATCCAGTCATGCTCTGTGGAAACTGTGCCGTGTGTGCTTAGCATGGGGTTTTACTGTTGGTGTCTCACATCATTGCTTCCCCGGTGGGGGACAGAAAAGCAGCAGCCATATTGGTCTCAGCTAAGATGCTGTTTGATTTGGAAAGGGCAGAATCGTAATCTGGATATGGAATGTGCTACTGAAATACCAGCTTTTAAGCGATACGATCAAATGTTAGTGGCCAACTATAACATGGCTGTGATGCCCTTCCTTGCAAAGGGATGCCCAGGAACTGAAGTGTGAGACTGTGTGCTGGCACCTAGCCTTTATGGACTTGTCTCTCATTCTGAAGGAAAAGAAGAAATTCTGTTTTAGGAGTGCCTTTTAGGATTTCTTTTTTTCCAGACTCTGCCATTTAAAGTGTTGTGGGGGTGGAAGCAGCAAACTGTTCCCTTGAAAATCTCTTCCTGTGCAAACTGACTCCCCACAAAAAGATGTTTGTGCACAAAGCAATAGCAGCAGAAATGTGATGATGATGATAAAACTGTAGGTGCAGAGAAGTTGCTGTAAAAAGTTAAATATTCTCACAGGTGCTCATAAGTGCATCCTGGAGTAAAACAGCAGAATGGAGCATGTGAAAGCAGGTAAATTTGTCCTCCACTTTTTTAGTGCAACATATGTCTTGGAAACAGCTAAGCAAGCTCCTTGACCGCTGGAATTGTTAAAAGGAGTTGTAAGTGTACATAAGGAGAGACAATAATGCTCTGTCACTTGTGCTAAATATTAGTAGCCTAGCAAGGTAAAAGAATACATCATCTCATTTGGTGCTGTTTTGCATGGGGTTTTTCAATTTGAGAATCTCCTCTCATTACCTGAATAGTGATTCTTATTACCAGAGGTGTATACAGGCCACTGCATAGTTTATTTAACCTGTCATTGAAGACCTTGAGTTTTCGATATGGCTGTAGTATCTTTACATCTAGAGATCTTTCCCTGAGCTCCAGTTATCTAAATCTTTCAGTTCAGGTCTTCATCCCCACTGCTGCCCTCTAGTACCTTGCCTGTCTATCTCCACAGTGACTGGCTTCCTTTTAAAACTCTGGCCCTGCTATTCTTGGGTCACTTTGCAGTTTGGTTCTACCATACAGAGTTGATGCAGTCTTATACGTATGAAAACAGACTTCTGGCAAAGACAGTGAAACAACCGAAATTGGGTGCCAGATGGTACCATATCTGCTTTATGAATGGGTTTGCATTTCAGACACTGGGTCTTGGAAGTCAGAGATACATGACATTCTTTTGCAATCCTGCATCCTGCATTTTGGTTTGGTGTTTGGAGGTTTTGTTTTCATTTTTTGGGTTGGGTGATGTGGAGGAGAATCAAAAGAATGCAGCTCCCACAGGTTGAGATAAGAACAGTTTAGTAACTAAAGTATCACACAGATCACTACTGCTACCACCAATAATTATACAAGAGAAAATACAAGCGAATACAACAGATCTTCACCTGATACCTAGCCACACCACACAGTGCCCTCCCGTGACCTCATACCATGTCCCACACACAGTGCACCCCCCTCCATTCTTCTGGGTCTCTGCTCTCCGTTTCTACGTCCTGGACATGACGTGCTGTAGTATGGAATACCTCTTTGGTCAGTTTGGATCAGGTGCCCTGTCTCTGCTTCCTCCTGGCTTCCTCCAGGCTTTGCCTCCCCCCTGGCAGAGCATGAAACTCAGAAAGTCCTTGGCCAGCCTAAACATTCTAAGCCATAACTATAAACACTGGTGTTATCAGCACTGTTCCCAAGCTGAAAATCAAAAACACAGTGCTGCACCAGCTACTACAGAAAAGAGAAAAAATGACTGCTGCTGCTGAACCCATGACAGGTGGTTTAGTTTTGTTTGTTTGTTTGCCTTGGTTTTGTTTATTTGGGTTTTTTTCAAGTATTGTTTTGGATTTGGTACTTTGCACAGACTGCTGAAATTGCCCTTTTCTTGAAATGCTGAAAAGTCCAGATTGGGGAACAATTAGTGGCAAGCTAATTAGCTGAAGAGGAGCAGTATCTTCATGATGTGACAGAACTTTGCAGAACTGCCTTCAGCTTCATGCTCTGTTGTACCTCTACCCTAAGGCAATAGTTCTTGACATTCAGCCCAAATCCTGTATTTTAATCTGTGCAGTAATTTGTCTTTGAAGAGGCATTAAATTAATAGAGTGTGTTAGTCCTTGCAGGAGACTTGAGAGAATGGAGAAGCTTCTTATGCACAGGCCAACATTGTACTTGTTTGCAGATGCATTGCTAGGTGGACATCCTTCTTATCCATGCTCAGCCAGAAGACTCTGGAGACTGTTTTCAGCATAGGAAAATTCCGGCCTCTTATAGGCAGGCATTTCCAAACTAGTTACAGTGGGCAGTGCTAGGATAGTACCTGCTGGAGCACGATTCATGCAACTTGTGCTTTGAGGCATGCAGAACTTGCATCCTCCCACTGATGCCTTGTGTGACATGAATCCAGAGTTCATTGCCAGTAGTTTCTGAAGGTGTGATTTAATCTGCTCTTCTTGATTTCATTGTCATCACAGCACAGTGATAGCCCACAGTTGCCTTTTTTGAGAGGCCTGCAGCAGCACTCAGTGAACAGAGCGAGGTAACATACGCAGACTTTGCAGCCTTTCCCAGCATCCTGTGGCTTGAGAGTTGAGACACCATGGTTCTCTTCCTCCCTTCTTTGTATTTGTTGTTTACAAGTGTGTTAAGTTTCTTGAGTGACCAGGCAGAATTACTTGGCCCTTTACACTCAGTGTGCAGAGGGCTTGCACAGAGGAAGCCTGCCTGATACATACAGCTTCCTTACACTGTAACATCTGCTGATTTCAGAACTAAATGAGTGGGCATCTTATTCCCATTAAACATTTAAAGTAACTTCTCTTTAAGTTTGCCAGGTGCCCTCAAACAAGGCTGGTTTGTTTTCAGTGAGTAGACATGAAACACTACAGAGTACTAGGGATCTCCTCTCTGAATATTAAAGCTGTTACTATGGAGATGGCTTATTCCCGTGGTGTTTGAAGCACTCTGAGTAGATTTGAAGCCTAATCTCCTGGCTTTTACATAAGCAAGAAAGCATAACAGGCACCTCTGTCAAAGAGGTGGAGACCTTGTTCTGTCTGCCCTGGCTGGCTGTAAGATCCTGGTTGCCTCCTGCTGACCAATGGATTATTGTGTGGGGCAGTGGGAAACTTGATGTTTTGAAATAGCCAGCTGTTTGTTGAACCTGTTTAGGGGCCTTTCCTGGGTTCAGCAGTAGCAGTCATTTTTCTCCTTCTTAGTAGCTGGTGCAGTGCTTTTTTTTGCCTTTCAGCCTGGGAACAGCACTGATAACACCGATGGTTTTAGTTACCACTCAATAATATTTAGTCCAACCAAAGACTTTCCTAGTCTCATGCTCTGCCAGGGAGAAGGGGAAGCTGGGAGGAAGCAGAAACAGGACACCTGACCCAAACTGACCAAAGAGGTATTCCATACCACAGCACGTC